>JAOEHQ010016734.1:0-15220 GCA_025447715.1 Asclepias incarnata
GTCGGCGGCAAATGTTGGTTTAGAAGATGCCCCACTGGGGCAATGTACGGGGCGGAAGTTAGGCAGCAAAGGGGCGGAAAAGGAGATTCCGCCTCCAATGCCGCCTCATACCCAATAGTCTTAATGTACTATCATGGCCGACTTTTATAATTAGCTTTGACAAGAACCATTTATGCCAAAACCTAAAGGTCATCAGGAAAAAAAAAATTCAATTCGCATAACTTATTTTGTAAAATATATCTTTATTACATTATAAAACATATGTAATAACCAAAGTTTATGAATTTTATTTTTAAATTTGATTTACAGTACACAAGTTTAAATGTTTTTAAAAAATTATCAACCGTCACGCATTACACGGGTACACTAAAAATGACACGTGAGCCTAATCAAAGAAAGTACTAAAGTATGGGTTGCTTTATAGTGTTCAAGTCATTAGCATCATTGACAAAATACATATAGAAGCATGATCTTCATTGAGACATGATAGTGGAACTTCTTTTTATAGAGGCATCTTCCTTCATGTGACATAGGGGAAAGCCCCCCCAAAATGGTGGAGTGAGGCAGATGGAGGGCCGTCTGCTGGGGCGTTCAACACACACACACATGTCACACACATACATACTATATATATATACACACAACAGAAATACACATATATATATACAACACAAAGGGCGTCTAAATGCTGCAGGGGTGGGTTTTTTTTTGGTCAAAATCGCCTCTCGGGGGAATGTCCGAGTCTCCGGCGTTCAGGGGCGGCGTCGGCCCTCCATCCGCCTCACTCCGGCTAGCCTGAATGTTTTGTATACAAAGGTAACTAGACAAGCTAACAGAGTTGAACGCGATTGTTATATGCTTTAATTTAATGTCTATAAGAGACATTCTTAACTCTTAAGGAAGAGCCAACATATATATCCTTTCACATAGCAGTAAATTGAAATGTAGAATTAACAGCATTTACTATTAATTCAAACATGTTTAACGAGTCGATCCTCGATCGATATATATATATATATATTTCATTTGAGTGCTTGAGTTAAATAATCTGGGTATGTATAAGATGGCATTTCTACTAACGTGACTTCGACATTCATATAAAGTGTTATATGGCATCCCTGGCAAGAAAAAGTACACTACTAAATTACATAAAATAATAACATATTTAAAAGTTGAATTTTATATTAAAAGCGAAGACATTTCAAACCATTTATATCCAATTTTTGATGTTCAAAATTTTTTTTAAAAATTTATATCCAATTTTAATTTTACCACAACCACAAAATATAAGGAAAAGTTAATGAAAAATAGTACGGGAGTATATTACTTAAAGATAATTACTAATCACATGCTTTATTCGATCAATACTACAATATTAGTTAATTAATCGATCAATTTCTCTAAACAAATAGACTACTATACTTTATTAATTTGATTCATAAAGTCAGGTCACCAACATTACCAACTCCTTTTCTTAACATTATAAAAACATGTTTTGCCCGTCCCTTCCTGCCCATCTGCCCGTAAACATTAGTGGAGTTGTTTGATTGATTTTAAATAACCATATCTATCTTATAAAAGGAAAATTATGTCCCCGACATCAAATTATCAAAGTTATATACCTTTTATCACACAAAACTCTGAAACTCACAACATTAGAGAGGCCATATATGACGTTTCTATAAATTAGGTGAACCTTGGTTAGGCCTTATCTTTTGAAAAATGGTCGGTTGAGTTCAAAAGAGTATATATAGAGCATGTGATCAATATATATAAAGGAGGTTTCTATTTGATCTTTTGGTTTACAACTCAAAATTTTGGTCCAAAAACAAGACGAGAGTTTAAGCTACTCGGTATTAAAAATATCAAAATCCCAATTGAAGATTTGAACGTGAATATACATATATATACAAAGGGCCGCCGAGGATGATTTGATTGTAGCTCTTGGCTATTTTGGACGAGTTAACATGTTTTGGATTTTTCGTTGATATGATACCGACTCTTATGCACGTGTTGTCAAACAAACGTACTTCCAACAACAATTACAATTTCTATGAACTCACATACATGGAGTACGTACGTGTTTACCAACCCCCCAATTAAGTTAATTAATTGATAATATTTGCAAATGACAAGGATTGAATATATATGGCCATATGGGTATTGGATATCATGAAAAGCTAGGTATGACCGACCTATATATATAAATATATGGCTGGCTATTTCAGTAACAACTTAATTGAAATCAGTCTTCTTCAATTCTTTACATTTTGAATATGACTTCCATCGGATATATCTTTAAGAAACACAATCATATGCAATTCAACTTTTGGTCAATCATATCCACTTTTCTCAGCTTTTTTTTGGCTACCCATATATTAATTTTTTTATTAGAATTTTCTTATTATTTAATAGTTACTATTTCATATATAAACTTTTCTGCATTGTTATTTTAGTATTAGTTTTTTTGAATGGTATTTTATTTATTTATTATTGAATGGTATTTTAGTATGAGTTGAATATGAACTCGGTAATGGACATTGTATTATCCGAATTCTTATATACACTTGATAATGGACAAAAAGTGATGTCTTAACCCAAATCTTTAGTTTTAACATATACTGCTTGTAGATCCAAAACAGTATTGATTAAACCTATCAAGATGATAAATCACCCGCATACTTTTTGTCATTTAAAGTTTGTTATCACATGGGTAGCCAAAATACTTGTCAAGTGGGTTCATAATTAGCCTTTATCAAGGCTTGTGGGTAAAACAGGGAGTACTTCACATATAAATTGATATAAAATTTATTCTAAACTACACCAGAATTTTGAAGAAAAGATTGGTCAATAGGTTTAGCTACTCCCGAATGCATGTTGCTCCGTTCTATTTATATGATAACAAAAGTTTCAATAGCAGAAAACTAAGGTCTTGTTTACTTATAGAAAATATCTTTTATTTTTTAGAAAAATTTTATAAGAAAATATGGAAAACAAAAAACGTGATCAAATTTGAATATTTAAAAAAGTTTTCCAAGAAAATGAAAAATATCATTTCTTATTTTATAACATAACTTTATAAAAAAACATTTTGATATTCTCCATTTTCCATATCTCATTTCCCCTTTCCTTTTTTCAACATATATTCTAGTTTTCTGATATAGAAAATGAAAATAACATATTCTAATTTTGAAGACATTTTTTAGATTTTCTAGAGATGAAAAACTCATTCAATTTTCTAGAAAAATTAGAAAATATTTTCTACAACTAAACGTAACGTGTTTGGTTGTGAAAAATGTTTTCTAATTTTTCATATCTAATTTTCTAGAAAATGGAAGGGGTTTTCTGTTGGGATTTTTACTAACTAACAGGTAAACTCAATATGGATTACTTGAACCGATTTACAGTAAAATATTAAAATTTAATAATTAACAATAAATTATTGGGCGGCGGAAAACGTGTTAGTAAACAATTAAAACTTTTAACTATCACTTTCCAAGATCTCATTCATGCAATATAGATAACTTAAAGTTAAATATAAAACTAACCTCGTTGCGGTAGAAGAATCTTTTTATCATGATGATGAATGTTTGGGAACGAGATTCCAAAGTAAAAATCCTCCAAAGTGTACGTAGACGAACAATGCCCCAACCAAGGATCTGCTACACACCATCAAGCTTACGAACCGCAACCACAAAGATCCCTAATTTCTACCTAGTAGAATTTGAATTCAAGAACCCTTGTGAAGGGTTGTTGAATTCGATTCTCACACAAGACAAAGGGGAAAGAAACCTTTGAAAAAAACTAATTTAGGTTTTAACTAGAAAACCTAAATAAATAAACCTAAAACAATTTTGGGGTTTTGGTGTTTTGGGGTGATGAATTTTGACACACACACAAAGGGATTTCACCTTTGTGTGTGTTTTCTTATTATTAGGGATGTTATGATGTATATTAATGAGAACCTGGGTCTTATATTTATAGATTTAGAATCCTAGCTAGATTAGGAAACTAAATCCCTAAAACCCTAGCCATAGAATTCGTCCAAGAAGTGATCTAGAATGCGGGTCAACCAATATTCGTCTCCCACGAATACATGTGAGCAAGGCTATAACTCTCTAACAATTTCCTCTTCTATATCACTCAAAACGAGAAAATCTCGGCCTTAAGTTGAGAGAATATTTCTTTCTTAAGGCGAATCTCTTTCTATTTTTGAGAATTTTGTCATTTGGAAATGATTAAGGATCATTTAGTCATCTAATTCTATAACTTAAGAATTTATATATAAGACTTCACATGTGCACATATAAAAAAAAATTCGAGCTAAAATATGGTGCATAATCTTATCCCATCAAATACTAGATTTGATTTTAATGACTACGAGTTTATTAAGATAATTGTTAAAACTTCCCTCAATTGGGTAGTTTATATATATCTTAATTTATCCTTAATTAAACATCTTTATTTACAATTCTAATCTTAATGTAATTATCTCTTCTAGATATCACACTTACTAGCTTTAATCTGGTTCAAACATTTTGATCCAGAACTATAACCTATATTTTACTATTGCTAAATCTATCTTTGATTCAATCAACTTGGATTGCAAGAATGATTTAGTAAGGCAAAACATAATTTATTAAGTTCAAGAGACTTGATAAAATATCTTAAATTCGTAATCGATCTTAAATAAAGCAAACATTTTCTTTATTTAATTTATTACTTACTTAGGATGGGTTAATTCACTAGTCAAAAGATGTTATATCTTTCCTTATCAACCTTTCTCCCACTCACTCCAAGAACTAAGTGCTTCAAGTATTACTTGATGGAGAATCGATTTATCTTATTTAATTACAAGTCTTGCTCCCACTGTCTCTCGGAATTAAGTCCATCAAGTAGTAATACTTGGTGGTGCAACAACCTTTTAAATTAAGATAACTTAAAATTGCTCTTGTATTACGAATCTTGCTCTCACTGACTCTTGGAATCAAGTACTTCAAGTGACACTTGGTGGGACAACGATTCCTTTAATCAAGACAATCGCTTGATCGTACAACATTTGTATATTTCAAAAGACCCTTTAATTTAGAAAATTTTCTAAAAATACATATTTTCAAGACTTTTGTAAATATATTTTATGTATGTTAATTCATCATAAACATTTTCGATGACGTGTATATTTTTGCTATATCACAAAGCAATGTAAGTGGGTTTTAATCTTGAGCAATGTGTTTGCTAGAAACGATCGCAAGATTTACATAAGTCAAGTACTTATTTGCAAAATTATAAATAATCAACAATTACGAAAATGAAAAATACTTGGTAGATTTAAAATATCAAAATATCCAAATCTAAAATAATCGAACATTATCCAAGAATAAAAATAGAAAGATAATAATGTTTTTAAGTAAAACATAATAGAAGATAAGTCCAAAATATATGCCTAGCGTTCATTTAAGTGCAATGTTATATTTCTCTTTCCAATTCTTCCATTTCTTTTCCTCAACTTTACACTCTACTTGGAATAGTGCTCATGAATCCAATCTTCAAGATTTGAACAATCAAAATCCTTGTAAAGTTCACTTTTGCAAAAGGTGCTAAATGATTTACCATAAGACCATCCGGAGTGGGGGCATTTTTTTTTGCACTTTTTGGCCCCGGAACACCGCCCCAAGGGGGTTCTTCTGCATTAAAAAGCGTGTCACTTCCCAAAATGGACGAGCGTTCCAAATTATCCCCTCACATATTTTAATACTAATAATAATAATATAATATAAAAGCAAAAAGTAATAATAAAAAATTGGGGTGGGGGCGTTTCCCACTTCCCCCCATTCCTGATGGTCTAAAAATCCAGACTTCTCCAATTATGAATTAAGGTTTCTCTTTCATTATTTATTAGAGATAGAGATGATGTTATCTTGATTCTTGAACGTCTTTTCATTTTTACGTAGACTAAACAACAGCCACAATAATAATAATTATTATTATTATTTTGTTCTCTGATCATATATATATATATTTCAGATGTACCAATTCATCAATAAATTGAGTGGTACCCGTTACCAATGCATTTTGGGTTCACATGTGAAGTTGAGATACGCGGGTTCGATCCTTAAAGATGCCCAAATCATGTGGATATTAAGTGAAAGTATTTCACCGGCATCAAAAATATTACGAGAAGGTCATGATGAGGATCCAAAGTGGTTCCGGGGACAAGATGTCCATTTTTATCTTTTTTTTTTTAATATATTATATATATTTCATATGTCCATATATGTGAGAGAAAATAAGAATACTGAGACGTTTTAATTAACGATGGAAACAATTGAAGGCCAAATCAAGATTGTGTGGTGACAGAAAGATTAAAGGCTAACCTCAAAAAGCCCGTCTTCATCCCAAGACCATATATATGACCTTCAAAACCAACAAGCAATATTTGAATGCCACGTGGCATATCATTCAATCTTGATTATGTGGCCGTTAAGCTTTCGAAAGCCAATCCTCTCCCTCCTTACAAATGTGGTACACTCGTTACTACTATAAGTCCATCACAAAACATATCCTCTCCAACTCATCTTCACTTCACTTCACTTCACTTCATTCTCATACCATCCTCCCCCCACCCCCATCCATCCATGGCCACCTCCGTATCAACCTTTGGAACAGCCGTTAACCGTGCTCCGGTACGTACTCCTTCTTTATATATATATATATATATATATGTGTGTGTGTGTGTGTGTCATTTATTTATTATATGATCAAAGGGTAGATATAGAATATACATGCATCTTTCTTTGTGGATCACCAAAAACATGTTTTTTTTTCTTCTGTGAATTATATATTAATTATCCACCAATGATCAAAAACAAGATATACTGTATAAACATAGTCTAGTAACGGTTTTACCAAGAAACACAAATTAGTTATTAGCTTTGTATAATATGAAAATGATAACTAAAATTATATTTTAGCAAGAAGATGTTGGACAAAATAACTACTATAACTCAGTAATAAAGTTTAGCTACTTTAAATGTAACTTTTCTAGTAGTGGATCCGACACTTTGCGATGAGATTTTTCTTACCTAGGATAGGATGACAAGTACTCTTTTTGACTCAAATGTATACGGTGTAACCGGGTAACCCTGTGATAGTTTCTGACCATTTCCATGACTACTCCCAAGATGTTTACCTTGGGAGGTTTCGACTTTCGAACCTAAGAGTCTGAGACCTCTTGTGAGAAAATAGGACATCTGGCCACTTGGCCACTTTGGTAGTGGTTGATCCGTCCCCTTTACATATACTGACCAAATGATCGTCCCTTTATACAAAATAAAAAATAGAAAAATCCTGATTTCGCCCCTGACTATAATATGTCATTTTTATATGACAGTTGAGTTTGAATGGAAGCAGTGGTGTTGCTGCGGTCCCAAGCTCAAGCTTCTTGGGTAGCAGCTTGAAGAAAATCGTGAACTCAAGACACACAATCAACAACAACAGGTTTTCGACTTTCAAAGTCTTGGCTGCCGAGAAAGAAATCGAGGAAACCACACAAACAGACAAGGACAGATGGAAGGGTCTTGCAACCGATATCTCTGATGATCAACAAGACATCACAAGAGGTAAGGGTATGGTTGATTCTCTCTTCCAAGCCCCACAAGACGCAGGAACCCACTTTGCAGTCATGAGTTCATACGAGTACATCAGCACCGGGCTTCGCACGTAACTAAACACCTCCATATACCTTATAGTTATCTATGACAATAGATTCGTTTCATTGTTTTGTTTGTCATGATTTGATTGAATCTCGATTATTAAATTTTGTTTAGATATAACTTGGACAACAATATGGGTGGATTCTACATTGCACCTGCTTTCATGGACAAACTTGTTGTTCACATCACCAAGAACTTCATGACTTTGCCTAACATCAAGGTTTAGTTAGTGCAAATTTGTTGCTATAGTTCAATGAAAAAGCATCATATTTTTGATTTTTTCTAACTTTTTTAAATATTATTTATTTATTTACTTAGGTGCCTTTAATTCTTGGTGTCTGGGGAGGAAAAGGTCAGGGAAAGTCTTTCCAATGTGAACTTGTGTTTGCCAAGATGGGAATCACGTAAGTCTTGTTTCAAGAAACTTTGACCTTTTTGTGTCAAACTTTGACCTTAATAGTCAAGTAGCATAACTTTGAGTTGTGGATGTGTTTTGGCAGACCTATCATGATGAGTGCCGGAGAATTGGAAAGTGGGAATGCCGGAGAGCCAGCTAAGCTCATCAGACAACGGTACCGTGAGGCTGCTGACATCATCAAGAAGGGGAAAATGTGTTGCCTGTTCATCAATGATCTTGATGCAGGTGCCGGTAGAATGGGTGGAACAACACAGTACACAGTCAACAACCAGATGGTCAACGCTACCCTTATGAACATTGCTGATAACCCAACCAATGTACAACTCCCTGGAATGTACAACAAAGAAGATAACCCCCGTGTCCCCATTATCGTCACAGGAAACGATTTCTCCACATTGTATGCTCCACTTATCCGTGATGGACGTATGGAAAAGTTCTACTGGGCTCCAACTAGAGAAGACCGGATTGGAGTGTGTATCGGTATTTTCAGGACAGACAATATCTCCGAGGAGGCCATTACTAAACTTGTCGATACTTTCCCAGGACAATCCATTGGTAGATCACATCAAACTTCTAGTTATCTTATTATTTACAATTTTATATTAGCTGCAATAAAACTGATTATTTTTGGATCTTTTTAATACAAAAAATAGATTTCTTTGGCGCTTTGAGGGCAAGAGTGTACGATGATGAAGTGAGGAAGTGGATTGGAGATGTCGGAGTTGACACCATTGGAAAGAAGCTTGTGAACTCGAGGGAGGGACCCCCAACATTTGAGCAACCTAAGATGACACTCGAGAAGCTCCTTGAGTATGGGTGGATGCTTGTTAAGGAGCAAGAGAATGTCAAGAGAGTCCAATTGGCGGATACCTATTTGGCATCCGCGGCTCTTGGAGATGCTAACAAGGACGCCATTGACAGTGGATCATTCTTTGGTTAGTCCACTCTTTCTTGGTTTTAAGAGTTCATTTGTTGAATCTTAAAAGATGACTTATATATGTAAATCTTATTTGATGCAGGCAAAACAGAATAGAAAGCGTGTGTGCTCAAAGGTGCACTACTCGTTGTTCTGAACAATTGATGATGATCGATAATGGTCGTTGCAGTTATACATTAATTCCAAGGCCTTTCTTTTTAAGGGAAGACTAGTGTTTTATTTTCCTGAGGATCGATGTCAAATATTATTATGTGTTTTACATCTATTTCTGTGGATTTCGTTACTGTACGTTTCTGTAAATTTTGTTCCTTGGTAGAAAAATTCGCTTTGGTTTCAGTTTTTTTTACTTTCTTCATTCATACACTACGTATTTGCTTTCAAATGCAATTAACGATTACAAACTTTTTAGTACAAATATTTCTTAAGATACATAAATAACAAAGGTCTCCAGGTATTTATACCACAGAGGGCATCTATAAACATTTTTAGTAATATGTTCATTAAGTTTTATTTATAATCCTTCATTTAAGTTTGGTTATGCTCAATTGCTCATTAATTTTAAATGTTACATTTTTTAACAATAAAAATATCTCGAGTAAATATAAGTTATACTTTTTTTAGAAGTTATTTATTTTGAACACCTTATCATTTGTCTAAATAGGATTTTTGGACCATATGACATTTATTTACTAGAAGTAAGGTGCAAGATGCGGGCATATTTCTTGTAAATTTATTAAAACAAAAAAGGAAAGAAAAAAAAGAAAAAAAAAGAAGAAGAAGCATAATAATAATAAAAATAAAAATAAAAAGAAGCAAAATCTGGTCCAAGTCCAATAGAGACCCGAAAATGATTCTTAAAAGCATGCTTTGGGTCAAAGCCCATTTTTTAAAGGGTCTTCGGCCTGAATACTTCAGGCCTCAGGGGACGTCATGGATCCAAATACTAATAAATGCCACATTCATAGATGCTTTAAGCCTTGTAGCATTTCTATATGATTCCTAACAGAACAGATGTATGAATTAATTTTATTTCATCTAATCGAATGTATCGAAATAAAAACAGCTTCGTTAAAGTTTATCAATACCACATCATCGAGTAAATTTTTTATTTACAAAAAAAAAAAAGAAAAAAAAAAAGATATATATTATAACAGATCAAACAAACTAATTTAAGCTTCTTAGATGCTTATAAAAACTTAAAACCCTCTAACTATAAAATCCAAGTTATAACTGAATTCAATGTATGTAGTTGACACGAGTATGAAAGTAAAACATATAATCAATGAATCCTCGTACTTCACTTGTTCAAAAAACCAAAGACCTTGATCGTTATTGTATTGGATGAGACTGAAGTTATTTTATAGTTTCACTTTCACTCATAACGTTTATATACATATATATTGTATCGCCAATGAGGCATAGATCGCCTGGGGACTGTGAAAAGGTTTCCCTGGGTGTTACCCACAGGTCTTGGGTTCGACTCCTTGAAGTGACAAGTCTGTGGAGTTTTTTCCATGAATTCTCTGGTTGGATCCTTCGCAGGTCCAGGCCCAAATCGAACATTAAAAAAAAAACAAATATAGTGTATTACGTATATTTTAAATTAAGAATGGCTCACTAATGGATCCAAATCGGTAACTAACGTTAAGTTCAATTTATTATACTGGTCAAGTGGCCATCAATGGGTCAAATGACGTACTAGATCAGAGTAATTTATATTTAAACTCAACTTACATGACTACCTATAATAATCCTCCGGCCATAAACCATGCACATCCATTCACACACATCTTGCTATATTTCTCATGTATCAACGAGTTTTAATCTGTGAAAATGTTTTAGTAAATACGATAATCTTTACTTAATTTAATAATCTTTATTATAGAATATATATCAAATCTTTTTTAAATCATAAATTAAAAAGTGATTTACTAACTACTACCCGTGAGACACTAGTTATGGTATATTTAATGAATTCTAAATTTCCCTAAATAATCAAAAAATATATTCAATACCCATTAATTTAACCCTAACAATTACTATTTTTTACCAATTATAAATGCATATCTTTATATTTTTAAAAAGTTTAAGTTAATTAACTGCAACAAAAATTGACTTGATAAGGATACAAAATCGTAGGCAATATTTGTAAACAAAGAAAAGATTTCGTACCCATACTTCCATTAAATAAATCTGTTTCTAATTAGATTATAACTTATGTATATCTTTACTTTTATATACTTTTATTGGTAGCTAGGATATTAATTACTTTGATTACAAAATTCAGTTGAAAGCCTATTAGGTAATTAGATTCTATGAGGTTAAAGGATAATGAGTACATATAATCTTTTTAACCGCAAATCTACTACTTCATATAATCTTAAAATCACTTATGCCCGTTGAAGCCAAGACTTCACCCAAAAGCAAAGATTCTTTATCAAATGAGTTAACCTTATATATCGAAATGTTAACTAAATACATAAGGATACTAGCTATGTGTAAATAACTAATTAAGAGGCGAACTGAACCATCACAAAACTAATATGGACAGGGAGACCAAGCAGATTTAGTTTGAAATATCACAATATAAATTGGCCAATACGAGTAATTCAACGCATGGCTTATTTAAATAGATATACAATTAAAAAAAAAAAAAGGGTCCCGATTCAACAATATACACAAGATATATTTGACCTCTTGCCATAGAGCACTTAGTTTATCATGCAAGGGTTTTGAACTTTGACTGTCTTACACACACTGAATATATATGTCTAACTATAAGCTTCAAAGACGATATGACAATATGACATATATACTTGTCAGCACTTGAATCTTCTCTCGATCAATAAGATAATATTATAGTATACTAGTATATGCTATTTTGTCTTGTGCTTTCTAAAGAAAAGTCATTTCATTTCTATATATGAAAAGGCTACTTCATCATTTATTGGTGTCGTTTAGCAAACGATCGAACCAGTAACTTCGAAAGGTCTTCTCTTGTTTAAAGTTAACTGTAAAACGTATTATAGAAAAGTATAGATAGATGTTAGATTAGGAATTAATAAAACCAATTACTACATAACAATTAATATATCCATTTTATTTCTTTTGTATGAACTTTTTTAGTCGTACACTATTAAACGTGTTTTAAGAGTTTAACATGCATGTTGTATAATGTGAAACACGTTTAGTGGTGCACCAGAAGCGGTTCTATATAGTGGTGAAACAAATAGGTCTATGGACCTAGGTTAGATTGAAAATTTTTTCAACAAACATATGGAAAATTATATTTGGACACATGTTATCCAAAATTTTGGACCTAAGTAATATAATTATAAAGTAAGCATTTTGAAATATTTAAAGTAAATAAATTATAATTGGACATACGTGATTTTTATTCCTAGATCCGCCGCTGTGGTGCACGAGTGAAAAAGGGTGGTGCATGGATCACCTCCCATTATAATGATCAGTGACTTTTTTTTTTTTTGAACGACAGTATATATAATAAAAAGAGGCATCTAGCAAAGTACTAAATGCCCAAAGTACAAGAAATAATTACAATTACATTTACAAATGCAACCACGCTATCTAGGAGCCAACAAAAACGCGAAAACATCACCTAGATACTTCCCATGACTTTAAACTGCGAGGATTACAAAAAGGATGAAAAAACTCGTGTCATTTACAGTGGCCCAAGACACGAGAAAAACCCACACCAGACGGAGGCCGAGCCACCGGTTTTTACTCCGCTGTGTTTTTTATGCAATCCCATATAAGCCATGAGTGAAACCCGAAACCAATAATGATCAGTGACTTTTAAGTTTATAAAACCTTGATTTGGTAGTTAATCTTTAGATCTGTGTACAGCTTTTTTGGTAAACTGGATCTATATATAGGATTAATTAGTATTATCTTTCATGAGCTAGGAATATATGATAGTTCCATGAGATGACCATAAATGTATAACCCTAGCCTATGATATGTAGAGGTGAAGGTTTTTAGTTAGTGGACAGTGACTGTTTATCAACCTTAACTAATTAAAAAACTCAAGTACCATCCATTGAAACAGCCAACACTATACTCCATTTCTAAAAACCAACGTATATGGCCTTTCCTTCTAACCCTTATTCTTTTCCTTTTAGATTCTCTTGTAGCTTTCATGCATTCAATATTATCCAGCTATAAGTATACGGTTATACCAATTCAATTTATATATATATATACCATCATATTGACCAGTACGTCTCTATAAGCTAGCTGTCTTTTTCTCTCTGAACAAGTTTGAAAATGGAGCAATATTCTCAATACTTGATGTCGGTAAAGACCAATAACAGCATCCTCCTCATGAATCCGTATTCCAGCCACTCATGGGAAGAACAAGCATTTGCAGAAGATGCTCGAGGCCCTCTTGGCGGTTTCGCTTGGCCACCAAGGTCTTATTCTTGTAGCTTTTGTAGAAGAGAGTTCAGGTCAGCTCAAGCACTTGGTGGTCACATGAATGTCCATAGGAGAGAAAAGGCCAAACTCAAGCAAACTGTAAATGGTACTAGTAGTGATACTGCAAGTACCACAAATATTGCACCACAAAAACATAATAATAAGCAGAGTCTTTGTAAAAAGATTTTAGACCCTGGTCTCTTTCCTTCCACTCGTTCACCTTCCGGGGTTTCTTCGATACCAACATTAGCTCAAGAAAGTCTTGATAGCATTTCTGACACAAAGAGTTGTGTGTATGATGATGATTTTGTAGTAGTTCATGGCAATGGTGATCATACTGAAACAAAGTTGCTTTTAGGGTTTGACTTGGATTCTTGTTCAAACGCGGGTTCGTGTTGTAAGAGGCAGAAGACGACAGGTGCTAAACCGTCCGCTTCCATGGATGGGTTAGATCTTGAGTTGAGGCTGGCTAGCTAACTTGCATGGGAGTCATTCAATAAGCTAAATTAAGGAAGTATAGGCCGGTTTACAAAACTAGTGAACGTTCTATAATAATTACCCAAGAAATCGATCAGTGAAGTAGAAATTTGACTGTCTTCAATATTTTTCTGTCCGTTTTTCGATCTTATGTTAACCATCTAATGTTTTCAGGTTACAAATAGTTTAATGAAGCACTTGTGTTCACCATATTTAGTTCTTCTCGTGTTTTATCTTTATCATGATCGACTTGATTATTATGTGAAATAAAAAAAAGGTTACATTAGTTAATTAATTAGAGCCGGTACGTACATTTTCCTAATTAAGGCCTTTGACTTATGTGATCTAGCTAGGTACGAAACAGCACGTTTGGTTTGGCTCATGATATAATAAACAAATCCTTTTATGATGGTTGATTTGTCAATATCTTCATCAGTAATCATCGGTACCTTAATTTGCATTTTCTATATTGAGAGTGCTTTCATCGCATTCCATTTCCAGGTTATACATAGTTCCTGGAAATAGTATAGCAATTGCCTTTGTGCCATTTACCATATATATATATATATATATATATATATTCTTGGATTATTGATCACGAATTCATGGGACTTGACTATATATTGTGATATTCCGCAATGTTGCTCTTTTATTTATTTTTTTTCTGCATTTGGAAGAAATTATCGATCGTTCCATGATATGAATTTGTATAGAAACAATGTCACACTTTGACTTTGGAGCAGTAAATGTTGGTTACTTCTTTTTGAAAGAAAAAAAAAAAGCTCACTCAAGGAATTGAAGCTGGCGTGATATTTGGTTTTACCGTTTTAGCAAGAGAGCAACGATTATAATTAAAATTTTGGGGTGTAAACCCATGTCCTAACCAACCATCAATAAATTTTGGGGTGTAAACCCATGTCCTAACCAACCATCAATAGATGGATTGCTACTTTAAGAACTTGAAACTTTAAGGTCTTGAGTTAAAATTCAGGTGTGAGCAATTACTAATCGGGCTGGATACAGGGTTTTCTTGAAATTATTAAGTTTCTTCTAAAATTAGAGATGGGTATATGTCATATGGGCCCAAATTTGCCCTTAAAAAAAAACCCAAGTCCCGCATGTATTGGAAATTGAATAAACTGTAAGACCAAGTGGAGCAAGGCGTTAGCCTCATGTGGCACGCCCAAAAAGTGCCGGGCACGCCCACACCACGCCACCATCACGCCGTCTACACCGCCC
>JAOEHQ010016745.1:0-15217 GCA_025447715.1 Asclepias incarnata
TTTTCTGAAAGTACTACGAGGATACGAGATCGTTAGAGAAGGAATTAAGCGTTTTTACGAATTCTCATGGTTTTTAATCTTCTATCTTTTTCATTGCTCGTCATCAAGGTTTTTAATCTTGCCAGAATACTTTATTTAAATCACTGATTAATAATAAAAAATCATTTTGAAAGCTTAACATACACTTAAACATGTATTCATGCCCTAACTTAGCTTATCTTGCCTTAACTTATCAATGAAAATCATATTCGAGTATAATTGGGAAAAAAACTTATCATATGGAAAATTGACGGATGTCACAGTGTTTTATTGTTTTCTACATGTAAAATGGTTAACGTAAACATAATTTTTTATTGTTTTATTATTTTCTACATATGAATTAAACACTCTTATTATATGTCATACTCATAATTTTTAATTGTGCGATAGCTTTGTTTTTTATTGGGTTAAATATAGCAATTAATCAAAACATGTTACTTGCATCGTGATTCTTTTCGTGTTGTGTGACCCCTCCATTTTTTTTTATTTTTTATTGTACAAAGGTTGTTTCATTACAAAAATCCTTTGTTAACAAATAACATTTTCCAAAAAACAACGGTTGATTAAAAACCGTTTAAATAAATTATTTATCGAGCGCTTATCATTTCTAACTATTTAATATATTTATCAACTATAACCATGGACTAAGTTTATTCATAAACTTTTATTGTTTGATTCCTATATTTTACCTATGTTTTCACAAATTTTTATCCCTAGTTATATTTACATCAATAACCACACCACTGCCGCCGACACAGTCGCCGCCACCACCACAAGTTACAACCACCACCACACCGCCACAACTACCACCATTACCGCTGATTTAACCTCAAAAGGGACAATTATTCATTCAACTCTAAATTCAAGAAAAATCAAATCGGCCCACCCATTTTAGCAAACCCTCCTCAAGTTTGATGATTACTTTCCCCTGCAAAAACACCGGAGATTAAATGAATGAATGAATGAAAGGCAGTTAGCAACTTAGCATTCCGTCCCCTATTGTGATTTACTGGCACTACATAAAATAATAATAATGTCATTAAACAGCTTCAAGGAGATTCTTCTCAGGCAATGTTCTTCTAACCCATCCCACTCCCACTGTGAAGAATCACAATCATCAAAATCAACATCAAAGCTGGTCCCTACAAAACCACCCCCAAAATCTCAACAAGACGATTATAATGATTCCTTGCTGCTTCCTACTTTTACTGAGAAACAATTTCACAAAGACAACCAACAACAACAACAAGAAAATGGTATTTTTGATGATGATCCTACTGGACCCTTACTGCTTTCCAAAACCCTCAACGCTGTCCAGGTCAGTTCTATCCAAACGAACCCTTTTTTTTTATTATTTTATTTTATTGGAGGTCTTTCTGGAAGCGAGAGATGTGGTTGTCTACATCGACCTTCTTACATACCCCACCCATGGGGCACTTGAGAGAACACTAAAGAACGGAGGCTTGATCATATGTTCAAAATTTACCCTTTCCCATTGAAATTCGTTACCACAATTTCCTTCTATGCATCCGGAAACAATCTTTTTATTCGTTTGTAAGGCTATCTTGCAGGGTTCTAGGGTTACATTGCATTTCCATCTATGGGTATTTAACTTATAAAGATATCTAGCATATCCATCATATAACTTCTATTCACTAAAATTGGTTTAACTTTTGGTTTATATATTTCTGCAGACTCGGTCTAGTATGTAGAAGGTAGGCAATTTCTTATCTCACAGTTTCACATTTATCATAGGTACCTGCCTCCATTAATTGCAGGCTTTTAGAACATCAAAGGGAAGGAGTCAAGTTTTTGTACAACTTGTACAACAAGAATTGTGGAGGTATTCTTGGAGATGACATGTAAGTGTTTCTTTTATATAAATAAAAATATGCCATTCCTTATTTATGTTTCTATAAGCAAGTGAACCAACAACTTACCTGTACTCCCAGTCCTTTTATATATCCATATGCAATACCAATGAAATGATGAAATTGATATTCTGTCACATTACTTGTACTTATTTGGTTGTCTTGTTATAAAATTTCATCGGGGTAACTTATTTTACCGAGAAACGATGAAATAGACATGCCTAAATACTACACAATTGATGGATGTTTGTGTTGATTTCAAAAGTTTTTAAATTCATTTATGAATTCTCAAATATGAGCTACACAATTTAAAAAAGGGATTAGTGCATGAAAGTGTATTATATATTTCGCTACTGTATACACACAATAGCAAAAACGTACAAAGTTGGATACATACAATAGCAAAAGCGAACAAAGTTGGATACATACAATAGCAAAAATGACAAAGTTAAATGCATACAATAGCAAAATCGACAAAGTTAACGGGTCCCACATCAAACGTTTATCCGTTCATTAGGTTGGATACATTAATCATAAAAATATAATATATCTCAATAATATAATAGTTATCTATAATTATTATTTGGTGGAGAATATGAGTCGTATCAATACTACCCGCCACAAAACACACCTTGTCCTCAAGGTGTGGCTTCAAAAATTGCTTTAAGTGATTCCCAGATCCCATACCATTATTCGAAATGCCATGGATGAATCGGAGGACCTTTGCAGCAGATTCCAGATAAGCGAAGACGTTGGTATAGCCATTGGCGCATGTGCAAGTATTGGGGTGGTTTTGGTGGTACGCGGTGCAGTTGGCGGTACTTGTTTTGGGCCTACTTTTGATAAAGGTTGTTTTTGGTGGTAATGATGGCACGGTTTTTGGTGGTTGCGATGGCACGGTTTGCGGGGAAGTAGCTTGGTTTTTAAAAGGGAGCTTTAGGCGTGGTTAAGCGCAAGGCACATCAAGAAGCGACCTGTTGGGCTTTTTGGTACTCAAGGTGGAGTCTGTACAGAAAGCAAGTGCTTTTGGGGATTTTTTGCGCTAAAAAGTGTGGGGTTTTTTTACACTAGCTCTGGACTGTAATAAATTATATATCTTTTAGCGTTTAATTCAATATTGATATATTTTATGTGTGATAAATACTATATAAATAATTTATAATTAATTTTTCAAAAGTGCACGCCTCGCGTACGAAAATCCTACCGCTTTTGCGCTTTAGAAATAGACCCGGTCATTTTTGTGCGCCTATCGCTTTTTTAAACAAAGGGAAGTAGGGGCTGTTTTTGGTGAAGTTGCGGAGGCAGTGGTTGGTGGTATCGTTGCCGAAGTTGGCAGTGACATAGATATCCCAGATTGGGGACTCGGGTGTAACTCTAGTAAAAGGTGACGACGCCACTCGCACTTCAATGGTGTAGTTTCTTTGGATATGGATCAAATGAAGAATCAATGACTTGACTCGATCCAATGTTGCGTTCCACTCTTAGCCTCCATGGATGGATAATCCACAGGTTGCAAGAAATGCAAGAAGGATGGTTCTGATACCAATTTATACAAACCAAATGCTTCTATCATTTGATAAAGAACCAGTAATCGGACAATTAGATAGATAGGTTGGTATTTGAGAACCAGTATACTCCTAAAAATGTCTACACGAACAATAAAATCTGACTTATATTCCACACCATAAAGTTACAACCCTAATATTCTATTTATAGTAATCCTATAGCTTGGTTAACAAGCTTTTATTAATTAAATAAGCTAAATAATAATAAAGCTACCCTTTTACATATCTAAAATATAATATATCTCAATAATAGAACAATTATCTATAATTATTGATAATTGTTATTTGCTGGAGAATATGAGTCGTATCAATACTCCGTGCCACAAACACACCTTGAGGCCTTAAGGCTTCAAAAATTGCTCTAAGTGATTCCCGTATCGCATACCATTATGCGAAATACCATCTTCTAATGTGGAAAACCATAATCATGTCTATCATTTTTAACACTCCTTGCCATGGATGAATCGAAGGGCCTTTGCAGCAGATTCCAGATAACCGAAGACGCTGGTATAGCCATTGGCGCATTTACAAGTATTGGGGTGGTTTTGGTGGTACGCGATGCAGTTGGCAGTACTTGTTTTGGGCCTATTTTTGATGGGATGGTTGGCGGTAGTACTGAGAGGGTTGTTTTTGGTGGTATGATGGCACGAATTTTGGTGGTAGCGATGGCACGGTTTGCGGGGAAGTAGTGACTGTTTTTGGTGGAGTTGTGGTGGCAGCGGTTGGTGGTATCGTTGCCGAAGTCGGCAGTGACATAGATATCCCAGATTGGGACTCGGGCTGTGTAACTCTAGTAAAAGGTGACGACGCCACCCGCACTTCAACGGTGTAGTTTCTTTGGGCATCAATCAAATCAAGAATCAATGACTTGACTCGATCCAATGTTGCGTTCCATTCTTGAGCCTCCATGGATGGATAATCCACAGGTTGCAAGAAATGCAAAAAGGATGGCTCTGATACCAATTGATATAGACCAAATGCTTGTATCTTATAATAAGAACCAATAATTAGATAGATAAGCTGCTGATATTCAAGAACCAGTAAACTCCCAAAAGTGTCTAACACGAATAATAAAATCTGACTTATATTCCACACCATAAAGTTACAACCCTAATGTTCTATTTATACTAATCCTATAGCTTTGTTAACAAGCTATTATTAGTTAAAGAAACTAAATAATAATAAAGATATTCTCATACATATCTAAATTATAATATATCTCAATAATAGAATAGTTATCTATTTATTATTTGCTGGAGAATATGAGTTGTATCATTTTGTTTTTTTGTAAACTTCAAGTATCTTACAGTAAGATACTTCGGCCATCTTGTGTAGCCATGTTTGCTTCCTTTGTTGTTCAGCTCGGTTCTTCACCCAACTTGCTGTAGTCATTGCACGGGTTGGCTTTTGAGAACTATATGTTTGTATCAAAACACAGGAACAGGTCATGAATTGGATGGGGTTTGATTGACCAATTGGACCTCTGAATCCTTTCTTCTTTCTTCATTCTATTTCAATTCTATGACAATCGGAAAGTTGAGTTTGATATAAACACATTTATATTTATAACATAAAAAATGTAGCTAAATATTAGAATAGTAAACATACCAAAGTAGTAAATTTTTTCCTAGATAACAATTGTGACTTAAAGCAACAAACATTATTATTTTGTGATAGTCTAGTAAAATAGTAAAGGGTTTAGGGTCTCGGAATGTAATGAACTATACACGAATATATATGTTGTGTAATGAACTACTTAGGTGTTCATTGTATGTAATGAACTTTCAAATCCCGGTTATTGGATATTTGGATGTACCCGGGTATATGTGGCAACCATTTAAGCTGCCATGTCCAATGCCACGTTGTCAGCTTGCAAGTTTTTGATTGGTCGGGTACATCAAATAATCAGGATTTGTTCATTACATACAATGAGCACCCGAGTAGTTCATTACACAACATAAACAACATAAACATTCGTGTATAGTTCATTACATTCTGAGACCCTAAACATAGTAAAACTAAACTACTTAGAATTACATTGATATAAGCATTTTTGTTTTAAAGTATTTTGTTTTTTTGTTGCAACATTTTATTTTAATTTGTAACCACGACAAATTCTGATGAATTTTTTAGTTTTATGTCAATTGTCCAACTTATTTGCTGAAAATGCATCTAAATATATTAAAATAATTACTGTAATCCTTGTCAGAGGATAGGTGTTTGGTTTTTTTTTATCATCCATATGAATTTGCTTTACTTGGTTTGTGTATTGTTGATGAATATTCGAAAATGAGGTGCTCGGGAGTGGCGTAGATGGTGGTCCATGGGTGTTGTCCGAGAGAGAGAGAGAGCAGGGGGGGAGGGGGGGAGCGGTTGTAGGGGTAGGGATTGTATGATGGGATTGCATTATCTACCTGTATTATGTGTTTCGCGCCTGTGGTAATAATATGAAAATAGCCAACCCCTTTGACTGATTACCTATATTGTTTAGCAGATTTCAACACGAACTTAACAGTAATGGATAAAATGTGTTATTTTCTGTATCCCATTACTTTATCTGGTATCTCATATCCTTCATGTTTTGTTTTACCCATTGATCAGGGGATTGGGGAAGACAATCCAAGCAATTGCATTTCTTTCTGCTGTATATGGAAAAGATGGAGAACATGATGAGACAATAAATCCAAAGGGGAATGAAAACGAGAAGAAAGGCCCGGTGCTAATAATTTGCCCGTCTTCTGTTATTCAAAACTGGGAATCTGAATTCTCCAAGTGGTCAACATTCAACGTTGCTATATACCATGGCACCAACCGTGATATAGTTTTTGAAAAAATAGAATCTCATGGCATCGAAATACTAATAACCAGTTTTGATACTTATAGAATTCATGAAAACATTTTATCAGAAGTGAATTGGGAGATTGCAATCATTGATGAAGCACACCGTCTTAAAAATGAAAAATCAAAACTTTATGAAGCTTGTTTAGCCATTAAAACACGGAAACGGTACGGTCTAACAGGAACTGTAATGCAAAACAAAATTATGGAATTATTCAACCTCTTTGACTGGGTTGTACCTGGAGGGTTGGGGACGCGTGAACATTTTCGGGATTATTATGATGAGCCGTTAAAGCATGGGCAGCGATCAAGTGCACCCACTAGGTTTGTTCAGATTGCTCAAGAACGAAAACAACACTTGGTGTCGGTTTTGAACAAATTTTTCTTAAGACGAACAAAAGAGGAGACGATTGGACATTTAATGCTGGGTAAGGAAGATAATGTTGTATTTTGTGCAATGAGTGAGGTTCAAAAGCGAGTTTACAAGAGGATGCTACAACTACCTGATATTCAATGTCTTATTAATAAGGATGTTCCGTGTAGTTGTGGGAGCCCTTTAAAGCAAGTGGAATGCTGTAAAAGAACGGTTCCGGATGGTGTTATTTGGCCCTATCTTCATAAGGATAATCTAGATGGTTGTGACTCATGCCCCTTTTGTCTAGTTCTTCCTTGCCTCACCAAGCTTCAGCAGGTCATTACTTTTTAATGGTATAGTTTGTTGGATAAATCCATTGAATCTGCTTACTTAATAGAATGTTACGGGGCGTACCACAAAGTAGTAGAGCACAATTGGTAAATTTAAAATATTTATTGCATAATTAAAAAGAATGCGGTCAAAAAAATAAAGGCATACACTCCAAAACAATGTTTTAGAGGTTCAACCCATTTATGTAAGCCACCTACTTTAATAAGAGTCTGATTTGTGTTGTACAGATAAGCAATCATTTGGAGCTCATAAAACCTAACCCCAGAGATGACTCAGATAAACAGAAGAAAGACAAGGTTTTTGCCACAGCTGTGTTCGATAGTGATATCGATTTGGTGGGAGGTTATATCCAAAACGAGAGCTTTATGGGTCTAAGCGATGTTCAGCATTGTGGGAAGATGAGAGCCTTAGAAAATTTGATGTCGTCTTGGATTTTACACGGGGATAAGATTCTTCTCTTCAGTTACTCTGTCAGGTAATGTTATTATTCTTACAAATTTAAAGGGTGTTTGGATGTGTGTTCTGAATGTAATTCTAGTGTCTTGAAGAATTACAAGAAATTTCTATTGAAAGTGAGCTATATTCTATACAGAACCTAAAAAAACCATTAGCACCCTTTAGCGGTATCAGGTGTAATAAATATGTACTTCTCTTTCATTCTGCTGATGCCACTCTCACAGGATGCTGGATATACTGGAAAAATTTCTTATACGTAAAGGACACAGTTTTTCAAGGCTTGATGGGTCTACCCCAACTGGCATGCGCCAATCTCTTGTTGATGACTTCAATTCCAGTCCAAGCAAACAGGTGGATATTACGAGTGAAATCATACAGGTTTTTTTGAGGTGGCAAAATGGACGGGTTGGGTAAAAACGTGTATTTTTCTGGTAAGAGCATGAAAGTCCAGGCCAGATTTGGTTGACCTTAAACACTATTTGTCCCAATTTATAAGCTTTTTTGTAAATATATAATGTGTGAAACATGATAATACTAATAGTTGTATCATTTCAACAATAAGTACATTTCTCAATAAATATGCATTACTTTGTCCTTACACCCATTTGACCCGTTTTCTTCTTTCCTATCCGTTGGAATTTGGTTTCCATATTGTTAGAGTTATGTTAACTTATTTTAAGATACTTGGCATGTATTAGTTTATAATTATAATGATATACTTTAGTTAATGTAAATCTATAAATAGAAATTTGATTGGATTAGGAATTGGATATAGTTTGGGAGTGGGTGTCTATGCTTATTTATTTATGTTTATTATTTGGTTATTAATTACTATTTTTTCTCAAACATCTTATACCAACAACAGTGTTGTAAATATCGGCCTTAACGACCGATATATTGGTGGCGGGGCACCGCCGTTACGAGATTTCACTTATCGTTCATAGATATCGGTTTTGGTCAATATCGGTCAAAAAAACTGACTTTTTTTCTAGTTAAAAGGAACGGTTTTCTTGACTTATGATTTTATTTTAAGTTTATTAATGGACTTACGGTTTTTATTTTTCAAGCATGTTAAACTTTTTAGTATTTTGTGGTTATTGACTTATTTTGTTAGGATGTTGCTAATATTTATCTTTAAGAAAATAAATTCCTTTATAATATATGGTCCCCGATATATCGCCTCCAAGACCGATTTGTCGTTTCAAGGTGGTCGACCCATTCATAAGTAAATGGATCGTCACGACCACCTATTATTTTTCTGTTTCTTTTATTAGTAAATTCATATCCAACATTGAATATTATTTCATCTCAGGTTTTCCTTATATCGACCCGTGCTGGTGGGCTTGGACTGAATCTTGTCAGTGCCAATCGTGTAGTTATATTTGATCCGAATTGGAATCCCGCTCATGATTTGCAGGCCCAGGACAGGTCATTTCGATTTGGACAGAAACGCCATGTTGTGGTTTTCCGGCTTTTAGCAGCTGGTTCTCTAGAAGAACTGGTTTACTCACGTCAGGTTTACAAACAACAGCTCTCAAATATTGCTGTATCTGGGAAACTGGAAAAACGTTATTTTGAAGGTGTCCAGGTATAGACCCACACTCTCACATTCATAGAAAGGACTGCAAACAAGCCTAGATGAATTTTCTAAACTTATCTTGATAAATATGATTCAAGCTTGACCTTTTTTTTTTTTGGGTAAAGGGTTACCCCGGTAAATTTTATTAAGAACCCAAAAATAATTACAAACCAAGTAGTGTGACTGAGTATCACACTAGTTCATATATGGGACAGGCCCCATATATGTAAAGAAAATAAATAATCACTAACATGAATAGTTCAATAAACACTAGTCTATTTATCTATCTATCTATAACAATATAAGATAGACAAAGAACAAAAAAAAAAACTAATCAGCCATCCTTGAAGAGCGTAGTCAAGTAGCTGAAGTTTCCAAAGGGATCTCAATATGCTCATCTACATCGTCATCAAAATCATCTGTATAATCAGGCGATAGATGTGGTTTTGAAGATGCAGAATACCCAGGTTTCTGCACTTTTTTAATTCCATTAACCTCATTCATCGTGACTTCACAGTCATTTAAAAGCTCAAATGAGTTCTTGGAAATAATAGTAGCTTTGGACGTACTCGCTTCTCCAGTGTACCTAGTCGGTTTAACAACAGGCTGATAAATCATCTTAGGTTTCTGCTTATTCATATTCAGACCAATCTGTTGGTTCACCTTCTTCTTCTTCTTTACCTCCTGAAATCCATCTGCAACTGCAATTGGTTTTTTGATCACTTGCTCTAGTTTAGGACACTGCCCACCTTCATGGCCAAACACTTTACAGTTTTCACACCTAGGTGGTTTCCACTCATATTCCACCTGCATTGTCTCTTTTACAAAACCTTCACCTTCTAGGTTTGGGATTGCCATTGTTAGCTCTTCTTTAAGATCATTTTCTGCTGAAATCTCAATAAGAGCTCTTGCATAACTACTCCTACCCCACGATTCCATGCACATAGATGACGTATATGTATCAAGTAGTTTAGGCGTACCTAGCTTAGATGCTAGCATGCTAAGTCCATCTTCTGTGTAAGCAACCATGGGAACATTATGGACTTTTACCCATACGGCAACTGTCTTGATGTCTTCCTTTTTTAACACAGCCGTAGGAGACCAAATATTAAGGAAAATAGGTACATTACGGATCAACCATGGACCATTCTCTAACACACTTTGCATACCCTGTTTGGAGGCAAACTTGAAGAAAAAGAACCCATTGGAGTTCATCATAATACGTTGCAGCCCATATTTTGCCCAAGCATTTTTCACAAAATTTTCAACAACAGGATATGCGAGTCGCTTACCTAGGAAATATCCAAATAAAGTGTTAGCAAAACGATGTTGCATTACTTGTACTGATTCCTTTCGAAGGACCACATCTACATCCTCCATACTATCCACCGGTACAAGAAAACGAAAATTGACTTGAGGTTTCATATTCCCAAGTAACTTCGAGGCATATGATCCATGTACCTCATCATTCACCTCATTAGACGTGATTTCCTACTCTTCAATTTGCTCTATACTAGGATCGGCTACCTCTTTAATTGGCAACATAAACCTAACCTTAGAAGGGCTACCATCGAGTTTGACCGGTGAAACAATAACAATCAGAATACCCCGACCTCAAGTTTTGCATAAACTCATCAATTTTGGTAACTTTGCAAGCAATACCAGGATAGGGGTATCTGAATCTGCAAGATCCACATCAGAAGGTTGTTGCGTTGGTATCTCCCCAGAACTTGACGTACCGACCTGATTGCCTATAGGATTACTCATCTTCGATCCAGGATTAGGGTTTGTACCTATTCTTGGTGTTCCGCCCTTATTCTTTTTCCAAGTCATATTGCCAGATCGTAATAGCATTCACAATGTACCAATTAATTGGCTGCTAAAGATGCGCATCCAACAATTAATTACAAAGCTAGACCACCGTTGTTGATGTAACAAGAATTTAAGTAAAGATCGATTAATCGCTAGCGCCTTAATGTAAGAAATAAACAAATCAGCCACTAATACTTAATTGATCATGCACCTAACAATTAATGAGATCGGCTTCACAATGAAACACCGACCCACTAACAACAATTAAAACAAGTTGGAATGAGTATAGATTTGAACGAGCATTAATTGATGGCAAGAATCGAAATTAAGTCGAGATTGAACGAAGATTGGAAAAAAGCAGCAAGCTTTTTCGCCAAAACCTAGAGAGCATTTTCTCTCTTTTCGATTCAAGCTTGACCTTAAATTATCAACATATATATGGAGCTCGAAATGTTCGTAGTTGGGTTATTATGATTTATGAACATAAAGTTGAGTTTTTATATCTAGGGGACATGTGGATTGGGTTATAGTTTATCTCAAAGGGGACCATATGGGTAAAACATAAACACTATATAAAATGGATTCACATTATCAGGTCAAAACTAGGGTGTATTTGAAATTAATAAAATCTTCAAAATCACTTTATTGATTAAAAAAAGAGAGTGATTCTTGTCATAATATGATAATATAATTTTTGTAATCATATTTAACTCGCTAAGTGTATATAAAATTTAAAATATAAAGGAGAAGAATGTGTTTGCCGGTCAACCTGATCTATCTGTTCATTTCTAGCATAACCAAACCTGGCCTGCCTGACACGGTGATTTTGCCACCTGTATGTATTTTCTGAAATCATAGTTTAACTCAAATTCGATACGTTTGCCTCATTGGACTTCGAATTACTTGATCAAATTCGATGTATGCTGGTTTCTTATTTTTAGGAAATCTATAATTCACTCAAGTTAGCCACCCTTTTTATCCAGGATTGCAAGGAGTTCCGAGGTGAGCTTTTCGGGATCAGTAATTTGTTCCGTGATTTGTCTGAGAAGCTTTTTACAAGCGAAATCATTCATAAGGAAGGAACAGAACAGAAACATGAACCTGAACATGTTTGTGCTCAAAAACAAAGTTTGGAAGATTTTGGGATGTGTTATCTACCTCAACAAGCAAGGGACACATTATCTTTAGAATTTGAAACCGGTGATTCTTTTGATAAAGAAAGCAATAAATGGACTCCCCCCATCAACGAAGAGTTGGGTAAGATTTTTGTAACTGGTTTCCACTAGTATACTTTTATACTCCCTCTGTCTTATTATGCATCAATTGTCGTACTAGAACGTAGTTGTATAGAAGTGGTCTATGATTAGTAATAATGGCAATATGGGAAAACCTTGAGAGTAAAGTTGGTAAAATCAGCTGGTCAAAACGGGTATTTTTTGGGGTACATGTAAAAACAGGGTCGATTGGCTTGATTCAAAACACCTTTTGTCTTAAAGTTATAAATATACCCACTCCGTCCCATTTTCATTGTCTGCAAACATGAAAAGTACAATTTTTTAGTTAGGTGTAATTAATAAAGTATTTAGGGGGTGTTTAGTTTGGGGATACAGAAATGAGGGAATGGGTTTGAGTACCAACTAAATATGTGAATTAAACCCATCATAAGCATGTTTTGAAACCCATCACCCTTGCGGGTTTAGAAATTCCATTTCCATTTCCAGAAATATCTAAGCCCATAGTAATTACTAGTTTTAAACCAAGAACCCCTTTAGTTGATAAAATGTTATTTTCATGTATGTAACTAAGAGACCATTCACTTTAAAACTTGTTATAATAGTAACTAATTAGAGGTATAATCAGTAAACAAGTGATTATTAAGTGGTTATTTTGTGGAAGTGGACAATTATTTTGGGCCAAACTGAAATAGTAGGTGGACAATAGAAAGGGGCAAAGGCGGATCTAGGATTTTGATTTACGGGGGGCAAAAAAAAATTTTGTAGCAACCAAACTGCAAAAATACATCGACATAATATCAGCTAGACATATTGTCTATAGTGTGGGAAAAAAAGCCCATAAAAATGCCACAAAAGTAATAAAAAAAAAATAGCTTATTATTTTGATGTTAGTAATAGAAAAACACATCAAGTAGAACTAGGAGAACAAGTCATCAATAATTCAAAAATTCCAAACTACATAACTAATATAATTAATAGTTAATCTTTAACGAATTCATAACCCACAAATGATAGCAAAAGATATACACTGTGTAGTGAACTGAAAATACAAAAAGAAGTCCATAATAATAATATCACAAATTCAAAGCAACATATTTTACATAATTGTCCCTTAATAACAATAAATTTGAGCTAAAATAAATTAAAAGTTAATCTTATAGTGGTTGTTTACAAGAAAAAAATAAAGCTCATTAATACTAAAAAATTTTATAAAAAAAAATAATCTCACCAAGGCTTAGAGATTTGAAGGGAGTTTTTATATTTCTTGCATCCCACATAATTTCTTTATGAGAAGTCGTTGAGGGCATTACCCCCTGTAACTCATAAGCTACATCCGCCCCTGGAAAGGGGCATAGGGAGTATAAATAGTTAGTGTGCCAAATATGATCACTAAAGTTGTATATTAATGTTGAAAATTACTCATGCCAATTGACATGTTCTTATTGCATTCTTTCAAAAATATATGTAACAAAAAGCCATGTATGAGGGTTTGAAAAAGTATACACTGCAATATTGCATTCCGTATTTACTTGACTTTTGTTGACGTACAACCCGTGTTTAGTTATGTTTCACATAGTGCTGTTTATATTATCTTCATGTAATCTATAATTCGATGACTAAGAAATCTCGCTGTCATGTATTCATTTATATATATATTCAAATATTACATCATTAGATTGTATAATACAGTAATTGATGGTTTGTAGCTGTACGATTGTCATTCACCTGTCATTAGTTTAACCCTTAACTATTTGGGTCGATGAATTTGTCTGAGCTTTATAACATCTTGTATTTCAGTAGGAATACCTAGATGGATCTGAAAGAAATAAGCCAAGAGAACGTAAAAACCAAAAATATATTTTAACCATTAAATTCTTGTATTTTAGGTTCTTGAGGACTAATAATGATACTATAGTGGATCCTATTTAATTTGTACAAGGAGAAATAGAGATTAGAACAATACAAAGAAAATTTTGGAGCTTTCCATATTTAATAATGTGAGTTTTGATATGCATCGGATCTCAGACCCTAAATACTGTCCAAAAATAAAACTTGTTTATGAATAAATATTTTCTCAAATGTGATTTAATATACTACATTGATACTAATATGGTTTTATGAATAAAATGATACAGGGAGGTTTTATGCATTAACATTTACATTTTAAGCAACCTGAACCCATTTCTTTATAAGCTTATTTTGTATTAATTTGACCTGTTTGACCCATTAGTGATATAATGTATTTAACTGAACTGACCCGTTCATAACTAAATGGTTAAATTGCCACCTCTACATATTATTTACCGTATTTTTACTGGTACATTTTCAGGCATCGTTTATGCTCATCGAAATGAAGATATCATCAGCCACGGGAAGGGATGTGATGCGAATCCAGAGGTGAGTACATCGACCCAAGTTCATGCATACGTTCCCCATGTGCCAAAGAAGAAACCAACCACATTTGGTGAAAAGGGAGTTGCTTCATTGAGAGCAAACAAAATAAATCAGTACAGGCTCCTTGCAAGGTTTAGAGGCATGGAAGTAGTTGAGTTCAGCAAGTGGCTTTTATCTGCAAGTGTTAGTGAGAGAGAACGAGTATTGAGAGACTACAAAAGACGAAAAGAGAAAATGCCCTGTAGTTAGATATCACGCAAGCATGCATACGTATTGTACATGTGTAAATTAAATGATTTAATGTATAATGTTGGTGCTCTCTAACTCGTTAAAGGGGTTAGCTTAAACAATTAAACCAAAACGCGAACTAGGGGAAGATGATATTCCCAACGCGGAGAACAACGACCCTACTCTTATGGGGGAAAATGATGTTCCCAATGTAGAGAATAGGGCATCCTGTCAGAGTTTGAGGAGGATCTTGTATTCATATATAGTATATCCCTACAAAGATATTGGAGTTCAGATCTGACATCCAATAGATCCTCACCGGAGATTCTTTTCTGAGCTGAGACTTGTTTATCTCCAACAGCCTCTATAGTAGGGATGAGCGAAAATCCCAAAATACCGGTACCGTACCGGTACCGAACCGAAATACCGGTACCGTTTTGTATTCGGTACGGTATTCGGTTCCTACTTTTGATGATAACCGGTTCCGGTACCAA
>JAOEHQ010016756.1:0-15214 GCA_025447715.1 Asclepias incarnata
TTCTTTGGCATTGCAGGGTCGAACAACGACCTCAACGTCCTTCAACGATCTCCATTGTTGAACGACCTATTGACGGGTAGTGCACCACCGAGTGCATTTGAAGTGAACGGCCAACATTATGATCATGGTTACTATCTCGCCGACGGGATATATCCGGAGTGGTCTACGTTTGTCAAAAGTTATTCGGCACCAATGGACGAAAAAAGAAAATATTTCAAAAGGGTCCAAGAAAGTGCTCGCAAAGATGTTGAGCGAGCATTTGGTGTGCTACAAGGTAGATGGCAAATTATTGAAAACCCGGGACGAGCTTGGAGCGTTGACAAACTTACGCGTATTATGTACACTTGCATCATATTACATAATATGATTGTTGAAGAAAATGGGTATGCAATATCCTCCTCACTGCCATATTATACGGAACCTACAAACCTACAAGGTCGAACATTTGAAGAACTTCGCCAGGTTCGTCTTGAAAATACCCAACGGCTACGTCAAAGGGAAAACCATCATAATCTTCGAGCCGATCTTACCGACTACGTTTGGAACCAACGTCAACAAAATATGAATTAGCATGTTTGTTTTTAATTGTTATGTTTGCTTTTAATTTTTATGTATGTTTTTACTTTTAGTGGGTGCTTTAGTTTTATGTACGTTTTTATGTATGTTTTTAATTTTTATGTATGTTTTTAATTTTAGTGGGTGCTTTAGTTTTATGTACGTTTTTATGTATGTTTTTAATTTACTACGAAGTGCTTTAGTTTTAATTGTGCAATTCAACGAATTTAATTTGTGCAATTCATTTACTATATACAGAGAGTACCAAAAATAATTATTGTAGTTGGTAGTGAATTCAATTTACTTTATTGTAGTTGGTAGTGGTTCAATTTACTTTATTGTACAGAGAGTACCAAAAATAATTATTGTAGTTGGTAGTGAATTCATTTTGTAGTTGATAGACTCATATATAAATTTACTACGAAGACCCAGCTAAATCAATTTGTAACTCAATTTTTACTACGAAGAGTTGAACCACCATATCAAAAATACATCCATTTTCCACCATGAACCACCAAAGTTCATCCGAGGACGAACCCGCGACTCCTCAATCAAGAACACCGAATCCATTTTCGGGTTGTTATCAACCTAAATTTGGAAACCAAGAATACTATTCCCAACAATTTCAACAATTTCCTCCCCAACATTATCAACCATTTCCGCCCCAACCATATCCGGTTCAACAACAATTTAAACAACCATTTTCGCCCCAACCATATTCGCCCCAACCATATCCGGTCCAACAACAATTTAAACAACCATTTTCGCCCCAACCATATTCGCCCCAACAGCTTCAACAACCATGTGAACCATTCACTTCTCTTCCCGTTGGTACTTCATCAAAAGCATCAAAAAAAAGTAAAAAAAACCAAGCAAACAAAGACGAAATAGAGTGTGGTTCTAGCAAACTCACATGGAGTGAAAGTGAAGCCCGACATCTCTCTGAGTGTTGGATCGCCGTGTCAGAAGATCCAAAGATTTCAACAAACCAAGATAAGGATACTTTTTGGTATCGTATTTTGCATCTTCACAACACCAAGTGGCCCCAAACAAAACGAACAAAACATTCTTTGTCCGGAAAATGGGAGTACATCAGGTCAAAAGTGAATGTATTCAACGGAATATATTCAAGTTTGATCCAAAGTGGTGGCCGACAATCCGGGGCTAGCGATGAAGATCTCCTCAAGGCCGCCTTAGCCGAATACGCAGCATCAGAGAGGAAAGCTTTCACACATATCCAGTGTTGGGAATTTTTAAAGGACAAAGAAAAGTTTCTAAATCCAGACCCTATTGTTGTCGGGCGAAGAAACAAAAAAAAACACACAGACCTAACACAAGAAACTCCGATGAATCTTGACGCCGATGATTGTGAGGGGGGGTTGGATCCATTTATCTCCAATGTACGAAGTGCACGTCCGGGGGGGAGGTCGGGAAAGAGCCAAAAGACGGGGTCATCAACTGGGCCGGGTTCGACGGGTTCCGCGTCAAGTTTCTTTGATAACATCAACGAGCAAGTCTCGAATTTCAACATAGGTCTCAGTCGTGAAGCCGCCCAAAAAGAAGAACTTAATCTTGAAATGCGTCGTGTTCAACGTAAAAAACAACTGAAATACGATATGGAATTCTTGCGAATGACCACCGACGACTTATCCCCGGCCGACCGCGAAGCTATCGACACCCAAAAAGAAACAATCCGCAAACACCTTAGGACCGGCTATTATGAACTTTAGTTTTAATGTATTTTCTTTTTAATGTACGTGTGTGTTTTATATGATTTTTTATGTTTTTAAATGTATGTGTGCTTTTATTTTTAATGTGGTTTTTTATGTACTACTTTTAATGTTTCTTTTTTTAATGTATGAATGTTTTTAAATGTAATTATAAATTTTCTAATGTACTAGTATTTTTAATGTTTATTAGTATTGATAACTTTTTTTATTCACTAGTATGTTTTTTTTATAATTATATTAGTGTTTTGATATTTAATATAATGTTTTTGGTAATATAATGTGTTTTTTAATTTAATATGAATGATGATGTGTCATGGGCATACTGAGTTTCAGTATGCTGGGTTGGAAGCAAAATAAGTTCAGTTTGTTGATTCAGTATGCTGGAACAGTTTGCTGACGTGTTGCTGAGGTGGCCGGTATGTTGGGGTATTTTGACAAACCCATTAGAGATGGCCTAAGTTTTATATTTTGATACGGATTGCGCATGCTTCCAAATGCAACATTCATATACAAATAAACAAAACTACAACGGCTACATCTAATTTAATGATTTTCATGTTTTTTTCCAACATTTATTACACCACCAAAAACAAAAGGCCAAGGGTACCCACTTGTACTCCATCATTTTGTATTTATTTAGACTCGGATACACACAAATAAACGTCGTTTAGTTCAAATATTCTAAAACAATTTGATTGAAAGAAATTTAAAAGTTTTTTGAAATGCCATATAGATTATTACTTTACACACCATGAGAACTTTTATCAGTTTATGTGGTATTTGTATAGTTTGTTGTTTGATATAATATAAAATAATACTATGTGGTGTGTGAAATATACATTAAATCACAGATGAATCGGTGGAGATTTACCATCTCTATTTTATCTTAAACTTAGGGCCCGTTTCTTGTTTTAGTTATTAAGTACTGAATGTATTAAGTGACTGAAAGCATAAATAATGTTTGTATATATTAAGTAATAAATAAGTAATTGACGGTTATTTTGGTTTATTAAGTTAAAAAAAAACATGAAATTTAACTTTATATATATATATATATTTGAACAATAACTTAATGTATTAAGTTATTAATTATTAAGTTTACTAAGCAAAAAGTAAACGGGGCCTTAGTATAACTTGGTAATAATAGTTTCATTTTATACTCGTAGTAGCAATTTATATCTTGTAAAGTAAGTGGGTAATAATGTTGGTACGGTAATGTAATGTTTGATATATTGGTATGGTAATAATATAATATGTTTCTTAAAAGAAAATAATGTTACATTCATAAATTACAAGTTAGGATACATTGTTACGCCATTATGATTTCCAATTTTAATTGGCTCTTCCTCTATTAAAGTTTGTCAGTTTAAAATTTATTTTCCATTCCAAGCTCCGAACAATTTGTATTTGTTTACGTTTCCTTATATAAAATCTCTAATTTGGCCTTTGTACCTCTCAAATAAAAATATATTGTCACGACCTTATAAAATGTACTTGCTGCATATTCGATTCACCACCAACCGTTGTTGGTTTCTGCCGACAGTCCAGATGACCAACCGTTGTTGGAAAAATGACCAATCTTCAACAACTAGTTCATGCTATACTATGAACCATAAATGCACTGCAAAAGGATACCCTTCCATCACGGAAATTTAACTTGTTGAACACGCCGACATGCTAATACATATCAACGCCAGTATAAAAGGACCTCCGTTACATGTACAAGCCAGATTTTACCCAATACTAGTACACAAAGTAGTAGATGCATACATGCTAAACTAAACTTTACCATGATACACATGTAGGCATGTAGCACATATCTTTAATTTGCAATAAGTACGCGATACTCATCCCAGAATGATACATAAACCTTTCAGGATCAATATCTTAATCCATTTAACCCTTCCCATTTAAACTAAAAACTGCTCATAGTGAAATTTATAGTTAAAATCTTGGAAATAGATGTCAGATTCAAGAAAAAAAAAAGATCAAAGCAAGGTTTATATTTTCAACAGAAAAAAACATTAAAAACAAGGACTAAAACACATATACAAAGATTTACCATCTTTATGCTAGAAAAAAACAAGTCTGCAAGTCTCCATTTCTCAACTGTCACGGATCAAATTTGTGGGAGCACTTAAAACATACTTTGGTAACTCATATTTAGCACCTGCAAATGCCCCCACAAATTAATTTAACTGACCATTAATGGAAATTTAAAAAGAAAAAACTGTAAGGAAAAAAAAAAGTGAAGAAAAATTTTACCTCTTTCATCATAACAAACTGTCAAATCAGCTTTTTGAACAATGACACCAGCACTATCTACAATTGCTTGTGCTAGAGTTAGATCAGCTTCTGCAGCAGCTTGAAGTGCATCCCATATTTCTGATATACAAATAAAAATATGTTTCAGACTTGACCAAAAATACTTTCTGATTGTTTTGCATGAATGCTTATGTGTACTTGTTTGATTGGTAAAATTTGCAGCCAGATGTTTACCAAAATTGTTAAGTGGAGAATAGAAATGGATAATATTTGTCAAGTTAGCTAAAGCTTTCAAATATTGACTACAAAAGTTTAACCATTTTGGTGTAAAAATAAACATACTTCAAAGATATGTTTGCAACAAATTTGGCCTTATATGCACTGGATTCTTTTACACCAGTTAAATTGGATCTATTTTTATAAAAAAAAAATTCATAGAAAAAATTCAGTGTAATTTTTAATCAACTTAAAGAGTTCATAAATTTTGCAAAACTTAGGTTTTTGAATTTTAATATACATATTATGAAGTTTTTAGTGATGAATAGTGTTACACCAATATCGATGTTTTGGTGTTAACAGAGGAGATGATCTGATACAGTTATATTAACACTCGTTTCACTTCTCTCCCGTCATTCCACCACCACGATGCAACTTTCCTTTCCTCTGTTTCATAACTTCACCTTGTTTAATGTACGGCAGCGCCCAGCGGCAGCGCCCAGCGGCGTGTAGTGGAATTGTGAATGGTAAGGCCATAAAGATGAGTGCGGGGAGAAGGGATGAAAACATGTTAACTAAATTCTATCATATACATCTATGATAAGGTAGTAATGATGCATTAAGGCAGAGGGCCAACATGTTTATGAAAATTTACCTTTTCGCCCACCATAATGTGGAGCGGTATCCCAGAACTCATCGCGCATCCGCTTAAGCTGCTCCGCAGTAATTGGTTCAGAGTGCTTCCATGGTTTTGGTTTAGTTATTTTCTTAATAGGTTCTGCAGTAAAGAGGAAACCACAGTTGCCGGTTATAAAACAATCTTGATCCATCACCATGCCAACAAAATAACAAGGATGGAAAACTTACAAAAGTTAAATACATAAAAATACAGTACATACAACAAGACTGGAGTAAAAAGTAGACCATAAAAATACACAAAGTTTAAATGAACTATTAAGATTTTTAAAAAACTAATCTTGCGTGTGAAAAGTGCTTATTTCACAAAAAATCAGTATTAACAAGTCTAGTATTACAGTGAAGAAAATTATTTGGAAGTAACATCACATCTTGCCAGTACAAAGTGCTAAATTAGACGGTGCAGATATAGTGATGAACAAGACATTGCACAACATAAATAGGGATTCTGATAAAATTAGACGGTGCAGATATAGTGATATACTAATCCCAACAATATAACATCAGAATGGGCATGTAAAAAGCGAATGAGAGCATGAAGAACCCCGCTACATGATGGAATTAACAAAAGAGACAAGTGTAATGTTAGACAAAGAAACCTTCTACTCAAAAGCCAAACAGTGAAACTTTATATAAAAATTCAATATTGTATTTGTAAGTTCCAAGTTTCCTAGTTAGCGATAAGATGAAGATTAAAGACTCGAAAAATTTGACTATAAACATCGTACTCGAAAATGTTTTACTAAATCATAAGGGAAACTAATAGCTACCTAAAATCACAAAGAAAGCAAAGAGATACTCGATGAAAATTGGACCACCAAGTCAAACCTATAAGAATCTCGTCTGTCAACGACTTTAGAATTGCTGGCCTAACTTTATTTTCGAGTATTACTTTGCTTTCTGCCTTTCTTTTTACAGTAGCCATTGACCACATTCATGAAATTTAGTTAAACAAATTTAATTTCTATGTTCTTTAATTCCCCAAATTAGCATCCATCACCTAAGTTTATAGGGACGTCCCAACTTAATTATTCAAAGTCTTGGGAGACTTTTGTAATACAATACTCGGGATTTTCATTCTGCTTTCAGCCTTTCACCCTCGAGTAAAGATATCACACTTTCTCAATTTCACTCTTCATCTATTTGGTAGATTCCATCATGCAACAAATTTAGTACTACTAAAAAGAAAACATACTTAACTGCTGAAAACATGATCAGTTGAACAAATTCTTAACTTACACAGGTACATATCAACTCTTCTACACAACCAATATACGGGGTCTCTACTTAACACTATAACCGATATCAAGCTCAAACATACTCTACTTTCCATACAAAACGCATTTCTGTTAGTCTATCTACAATCCATTGTAACAACCCAAACCCCAAAGCGATGACCTGACCCAATACCTTCTAATCACAACTTAAAACCACAAATCTGTCAGTAATGATAGCCAAAAACTTAAGACTTACAAGGGCCTCAAACTTCTATTCTTATTCTAACATGTGACCGGTTATTACATCTATCGTAGAAACTCGGACGACAAATGCCAAATACTAACACAAACAATACAACATACAAAACAAAACGCCTAATTCCCAAGCCCATCATTTAATCTAAACCTTTTCAAAAACCCCGAAAAGGGTTATCATCAAAACCCATAAATCACTGAAAATTATAATAAACGGGTAAACGGATTAGGTTTTCCTTATCCATGTTACCCGGTAATGGCGAGTCTTTTACATCAAGTCAAGTTAAATAATGGAAATTATAACTCAAGTGGGTCAAACCCCATTTAAACAATACAAACAAAAACTTAAATCTATATAATCAAATTTCACTTAAATGACAAAACCCAATTAAAATCTTGAAAAAATAAGAATAATGATAATAATAATAATTACCATCCCCTTTGGCACGTGTTGATCCAGCACAACCCATACTCTGATAATAATCGACTGAAATTGAATTTGGGTGTTACTAAAAAAGATCTAATAAACGTATTATTTTATTTTATTTTATTAAAAAGAACAAGAAGAAATTAAAAGAGATTAATGATTGAGAGTGACATGGTGATAGGGGGAGAAGGAGGGAGGGCTGGTTGAAAGCCCTTAAATTGTTAATTGTTTTTGTTTGGATGTGGAGGGCACGGCACTGAAATTTGTAAACTAAAAGGGATTTTCTTTCCATTGTTTTTGCTTTTACCAATAACCCATTATTTAATTTAATTTAATTTAATTTAATAAAAAGAAAAAGAAAAGAGTATATTATGTTTCTTTATGTTTATTTAGCTTTACAATACAACTTTATTTGTGCTTGTATTATTTTTTACTTTTATAAAAGGAAGATGATATTAGTATTACTTTTTTAAATAAAGTTATCACATTCATGCATTATTTACTTATACAGTTTGTTGTATCATTTATACAGTGTGGTAAATTAATCAAAAACCATGGTATAAATATCAATTCCCTTTATAAAATGATCATGTTCAGCTTATTCAGAAAATGTGGTAATATTCGTACCACAAGAATTGATAGATTTAACACAACTGTGCAGTAAACACTTATACAACATATTATATAACTTATACTATGTGGTAAATCTATCATTTTTTATGGTACTATTATCACCACTTATTCGGAAACAGTCGAGCATTTGTTTTCATTATGTGGTCTAATTAGAAATTTTGACAAAGTTTTTTAGACTTTTCTCCAACTTATTCTAAATGTTCAATTGTTTATCTAGTGAGCTTCGAACAAGAATCTTTCTTAAGATCATTAGAACTTGTAAAGAGTTTGTATATGTATGTAGCTCAAAAAATGATTATATTGTTTGCTTTTTATCTTGTTCGAATTTTAATTGGGTTAGTGCTTCCGGTAATGAAGTTAACTTTTTATAAATTAACAATGGTAATTAGTCGTGTTAGTGTCTACGAAAAGTCAATTGTATTGGTATAGTTTGTTATGTTTATAATGGGCAATTGGTTAGTTAGTTAGTTAGTTAGTTGCATTGTGGCTGGGAAAAGTTTTTTGTGTTGAATAATCCTTAACTGCGCAGAGACATGTGTTTTCAACTCATTAGTCAATTATTCTTAAGGGTTAATGGTTTATGAGACCTTTCCCAATGGTCTCATCGGTTGGTGACACCCTTGGTGCGAGCTCGTTGCCAACCTCCTCGGTTGGGGGGTCTTCAATTAGTCGACGAAGTAAGGAAGAGGTGTGGGACCCCATGTACCCATTTGAGCTTAAATTTTTTTAAAAAAAAGGGCAATAATATTGTTATATTTTTAAAAATTTTAAACCTCTTTACCACTCTAAATACACACATTCATATATCCATTTATTCACACTTTCACACTTACAAAAGCAACACTTTATCAATCTACAATTTTCTCAAATCTTATACAAATTTACTACCGTGCTTAGAAATCAATCTCAGTCATCACAATCTAACGATTTCTTCCAAAATTTACCCAATAATTTGATGTCGCCATGGGCTAATTCATCATCTGCTCCTCAAACGAGCAACTTGTCACCAAGCAATATGCCTTCTCAAGGTGGTTTTGCCCCTTTTATTACTCATACATTTTCACAATTATTTTATCATCAAACTAATTTCTCTATCCTGTCATAATTCTATCATCATCGATTTCCCCCCCAATATCAACTACACCCCCCATTCCAAAATGTCAAAGCACCACCTAACAATCAACCCGAATTAGAAGGTGGGGGCGAGGTTGAGGTCGCCCCGAATCCGAAGGGAATAAGGAAGCAAACTAAATGGTTTGGTGAGGAGGCAAAGATTTTAGCGCAACAATGGATAGGCGATTCCGAAAACCAGTGCAAGGGAATTCACAATCGGATGCAACTTTGTTCTGATATTTGAGCGATAAAACCCGTGAGCAACTTATGCAAACCGTAAAGATTCAATTAGAAATCTTGAAGACTATTCAAGAGGTGGCCGGCAAAGAAAAATGAAGTGTTCGAAACGTTTTGGTTTCTCCAAAAGCCAATTCCTGAGGGTTTGAGTAAAAGGGATGGAAAAAAAAAAAAGGCTCGAAAAAGCACGAGAAAAGATGTTGGCATAATATGATGATGCGTTTTGTGCGACCTCGGGAGAAAACAAAGACGGGGAGTAGTTTACTTTTTATTTATTAATGTAATGTTTTTTTTATTAATGTAATACTTATTTTAATAATAGATTGTTTTTAATTTTATAAATGTTTTTTTTAGTTATTGTGTTTAATTGTAAAAAATAAAAAATAAAAAGTTAAAGTCATGAAGGAAGTAAATAGGTGATGTTGGCAGAGGTGTGTGAGTTGGTGTATCAATTAAGAAGTGTTGATGTGGTATTGAGCTGATATAGTAATGAAGGAAGGAAGAGACCAACTGTTGAGAATGGTCTAAGGTTTATTTTATTTTACGTGCTTGCAAATTTAAGGTTTAGTAAGAAATAAATTCATGAGGTTGATATACTTAGTTCAACTTTTTTATTATTATTATTATTATCTATCTATCATCAATTACAAAAGCGTCGACATTGAAGTGAATAGTGAAGCTACCAGCTAGTTTGGCTGGTTGCGTAACTCGGTTCACTGATGCTTTTTTTTTTCTTCCGTAACTCGGTGCATTGCACGGGTGTATAACACTAGTTGATCATAAAAGCTTGTATAGTTGACTCAACAATGAATAACATTCGATAGGTTAACAAATTTAAATAGTCTATGGATTTTCAAGTATTTGGTTCACGGTCCAAGGTTTTCATAGATTCGTGTTTCCTAATTTGTCAATAAAATTTAGAATTTAAGGTTGTCTTTAATTACATAAAACATATTTTTTTTTAGTTTTTCATTTTCAATTCTCTAGAAAATGAAAGATGCTTTTTATTCTAAAAAACTCTTAAAATTTAAAATTGTCAAATGAAAACACAAGGAGTTTTTCGATTCTAAAATAAAAAATAGTTAGATAACAGTAAAAGTGAATTTTCTAATTTTCCAAAGTTTGGTTATCAATTAGAAAACTGAGTTTTTAGTTTTCTTGGAAAATATTTTTAAAAAACCACATTTGAATACGTTTTCTATTTTCCATTTTAACTTTGAAAATTTTTCTAGAAAACATTATAGTTTTCTTCAACACCTGATTCTACAACTAAAGAGCTCTAGATAACTGTAATAGTTGTATTTCTCTAAAAATATTAAAGTTATCTATAATTAACTAAAATAATATAGCCATATATAAATATTACATTACAATAAAATACATATGTTAATTATGCGAAATAGTCATTAGCACTGGAAAATTGGAAAAAACACTCAAACACACAGAGATTTTATGGTTAATCCTCTTCAAACGGTTTGCATCCATGCATTTTGAACGGTTTGTCCTTATAGTTTATGCATTAGCCACATCACTATCATTTTTGTCAAATTTTAATACCAATTGACTGGATAAGTTGCTAATACTTTTGGACCACTTGGACTTTCGATCCATAACTCTATCACATTAGTACAAGAAAATATACCTAAGGAGGAGGGAGTAGTCACCCCTTTCCCAAACTTCTCCAAATTGCCACCTCACCTTTATCCAATAAAAATATTCCATCTCATTTCACCCAAATCCTTCCCCAAACTACCCAAAATGGTGGCGCCACTCCTCAATCTTCCCCAATTTCCACATCATCTTTTTTTTCCCTTTTATTTTTAATACATTATAACACAAACTATATAAAAAAAAACCACCTTTTCCCTAATTTCATGATTCCCTATCCCTTTAATAAAGTAAAGTAAACAAAAACACCCTTTCCCCACCCAAACGAAATTAAACAAAAAAAAAAAACCATTTTCATCTAAAATAAACAAAAAACCACCACCGATCCCCAAAAACGAAAACGCACACACACACAAACCGATCTCCCTTCTTCCTACTCCGGCTAGACCAACCACCGCCGTAATCATCATCATCACCATCGCCGGAATCATCACCACCACCACCTACCACACGAAAACATCACCACCACCGTCAATCACCGCCATCGCCATCGCCATCGCCTCTCTTCTCCGGCCACCAACACCATCTGCGCCACCTTCTCCGGCCATCATATATTTTTCTCATTCATAATCGGTATGTTTAATACTTCAGGTGGCTGGTGTATTTTTTTTTAAAAGCTGTTTTTGGCCGTTGGGAGGGGGCCCACATGTGCTTCATCTCGGTCTCTCCACCGGGCTTCTACCCCGAGCTTGCAACCCCAAACACCAAAACCGCAGGGCGGCGGCGGTGTGCACGATCGGCCCCAACCCAACCCCGCGTCCACTCCCTCCCCTCTAAATGAACACTACTGTTGTCATATATCATAGTACTTACTACTTGTTGAACAGAAAAACGTTTATTCCATATCTAGTGAAATGAACATGAATATTTTTAGTACATTCGCCTCCAAAGTGGCAAGTGATCGTTCAGACATCTTTATAATGGGTCATATATATAATTTTCTAATCTTACTAGATAACATCTTGGATCTTGGAATGGTCAGAGAACAGTTCTGAAACAGACATGGGAATATGGGATAATTAACCCAGTTAGACCGTGTACATTTGAAAACAAAAATTCACTCTCCTTGTATACCCGAGCAAGAAAAACCACAACCAACTCTATTTAATTATATGTATATGTGTGTATATATATACACATGTATATATCAATGATATTGAGATAAAAACCTAGCTTCTTCAATTCATCTTTCAGGTTTAAGGAATGGAAGACATAGGTCTTGGGCTTGTATCATTGCTACGAGCAACATGGTTTTTTTCTACATTACCGATTGTTGTAGGTTAATTGGGTGCCGTTGCCTGGAATCGGTTGGTTACATGAAATTATGTTGGGGTTTGCCAAGAGAGGCAAGATCTTGCAGTCCAAAACTGTAAGTGAGACTACCATATATATATATATATATTGCAAGCATGCATAATGTGGTGAGATCGTGTTTATATATATATGTTCATATAATAATTCATTTTTTTACCTGGATTGATGTTGTTGCTAGTTTTGTTTAACAAGCCTTGCAACAATACCTTAATTAGTTTCCCATTTTTCACTTATAATAAAAGTTCGATCGATCAATAATTCAGTACGTTTTGTAAATTTGATTGATTGTGTGCGTTGTTTCAGAAATTATCCGTGCCCCAGATTATGCGCGCGGTGGGCATTTTGTGGACAACAATCTTGCTTGTTGCAGTGTGGTTCTATGCAATCACGCGTCTACCAACACTTAATGATGATCAGCGGGATCCCTCGTCTTCTTCTGCTATAACGCCGAGAGAACATGTATACAATGTTTGGCAATTAATCTACGTTTATGCTTTTGCTAATGGAAGCTCAAGTTTTGCGACGCTTCTATGAGTCAAACTTCGTTTTCAACTACAGTCCGTCTGCTCGAATGCACATTGTTGGTTATTTGGTTGGCATATTGTAAGTTTTTGCCTATATATATATGTCCTCGATCGATCGATCAGCAATTTAATTATTTATTTTATTATATCTTTTTCGACCAAAGGCATGATTAATACATTAATTAGTAAAACCAGCCATAACTCATCAAAAGGCTCAAAACTTATTGTTTAATCGATGTTTAATTAGCTAAATGATCGAAATCCTTTTACGTTCAGTTTCTAAGTACACTTTATAATTATCATGATTTTTGAAGATTAATTAATCTTTGCTAGCTAGCTAGCTGATATCAAGTGATCATGCGCATATCTTAATTAATTTGTTAAATATATCTGCAGTTACTATATAGCAGATCCACTATCTCTATGTTGTAATGTTGCACCAGAAGTATTTGAGTTTGTGAAGAGTAGGGTATGGAGGGGGATTGTGAAAGAAAATAAGGAGGAGCACATCATGATGTCCATTATTCCAGATCAGTTTGATGTATGGCCGGTGTTTTTTACTCCTTTCTTGAGCCTTCAATGGTATGCTTGGATTGGTGCAGCTATATTCTTATGGGGTTGGATACATCAGTTTCGTTGTCTTGTAATTCTTGTAAGTCGATCCTTCCCGGCCTCACAACTCCATCATATCGATCTTCATTATTAATTGTATTTTTGTTGAAAAGTTGATCAACAACATACTACGTACATGTATACTAATTGTGGCTGGTCACTAGGGCTGTCAATACTAGACTCAACCTGAAACCCGACCTGAAAAAAACCGGGTTAGTGTTGTGAAATGTTTCAGCTTGGTCCCATGGATGGCGCCAATTGATTGATCACCAAACCGCGATTACCTTTGTGGATTAGATGTCAGGATGAATGATGTGCTTTTGTGGTGTTTGTTGGCGATTCCCCGAAGATAAGAAACTCCTTTTACGCCAACTAGAGTGTAGGGTTTTTCTCGGTCATGTGGAATGCCGATTCTTAGGTATAGAGGTATCCTTTTATAGGTTTCCTCTTTCTTGGAATAAAAGATAATTATAATGTTTATCTTTTTCCATGATATGGTGTATCAAGATAGCTAGTGTTTATCTTGATTTGGTTTCTTTTATTTATATCCCTTTATTAAGGAATGTATATCCGGTTTATGTTAACTCCGGATTTGGTGTCGGTATTTTAGGAGAGGATTGTGATCCTTTCCTTATGGTTAGCATCAGCTATATATTTTCGTATACTCAGTCCTTCGTATGTACGAAGGGGTATATCATCAAAGGTCATGTACGGTGGTCTAGTGGTGGCTAGTGGTGGTGCAGATCTCTCATTGTGGTTACTCTTTGCATTCGTGGTATGTTTTTTTCCAAATTTACACCCCCTTGCTTGTCATAATATATAGAACCTTGAATCGAACAACTTCTTTAAACAATACCTGATAAAATATCGTGCGCGCATGCAGGTGGCAAATCTTGGGTTTGCAGCATCCATAACGCATAGATGGTACCTGCAAAAATTTGATGACTACCCTTCTAGTCGGTGTGCTATTTCCCCACCAATACAGAAGATAGGTGGGAATGGATGGGAGGAAAGGATAAAGTGTTCTCGGTAAGGGCTGCCAAGGAGTTTCTAATAAGCAATACAGACTATAGTTCTAGATTCGTATTTAAATGGGTTCGTTGGGTGCCAAAATGGTGTAATATTTTTATGTGGCGTGTGGCTATGGATAGAATCCCCACTATGGTGGCACTGAGTGCTAGGAATTGTCATTTCGACTCCATGCTCTGTAGATTATGTGATGGCAGTAATGAGGATGTGGACCATTTGTTTTGTGCCTGTGACATTGCCTCTGATATTTGGCAGCGAATCTGCGGATGGTGTAGGATACCCCCTACTTTCATGTTCTCGGTTAGAGACCTCTTTGATCTGCACAGTTATGTGGGGCTGGGCAGTGTTGAGCACGAGGTGATGAAAGGGATTGTCTTCACGGCTTGTTGGTGTTTATGGAAGGTCCGCAACGAAAAAAGGTTCAACAACTCCCCTATCATATGCGAGAAGATTTTTCAAGAGGTTAAATCGTTAGGGTACTTTTGGTTTCAAAATAGAATGAAGAAGTGTTCGATTTCATGGAACGATTGGTGTAATTTCAAAATTTTGTAATTATCTTGTAGTTGGTTGCCACTCCTGATTTTGGATGTTGGTGTTGTTAATAACTAGATTATTTTCCCGCGTATTACGCGGATGAACATATATAACTAACTAAATGTTAAATTTTTATTATGGCTTTACATTGATATTTATATACATGTCAAAAGTATATAAGTGCTGAAA
>JAOEHQ010016767.1:0-15212 GCA_025447715.1 Asclepias incarnata
AACACATATCACATAAATATGACCTAACGATAACTAACGATAAAACTAACGACATGGCTATAATATAAGTTCAAAACATTCGGGATGTTACAAAAACCATTATTCGACACTAAAGACTTAAATTTCCAATTACGTTCGCAACGACTGTAAACTTGACTAAGTTGATGTTATTAAAATAAATCCATTTTAATTTAGCATTTCCCGGACAACTAGTATTCCCTTAATGAACTCGAACTAAACCACACTAGCGAAAACACAAAACACCTCTCAAATATATCCCAAACACTTAATTGATGAACTATTTACATAAATAAAATATTTGTTCGCCGGACATTTAACACATTTCAGTCGTTATACTACAGTTGTCGAGACGACTCTGGCGACGGTTGTTACAAACCCAAACTCGTCCACACCATCTCCCAAGACCGATAAAACATTTTTAGTAGCTATTGATGTGTTTCTTGAAGTACTTGCTTCCCCTTTATTACTACGGTTAGAATCAATGGACTGATGTGCATCGCTTGGGCTGTCATCTACACTTTTTAACACAGACGTACCACTCTCTGGCTTATTCCCTTTTTGAGACACAACACTAGCTTTAGAAACCGGTGGTTTGGTCCCCTCATTAGATTGTTTCGGCCTATAGAAAAATTGAGGTTTTGGTTTGGTCAATTTAATTCCCTCAACCTGTCGAGCCTTCCCTTTACCTGTTTTCCTAGTAACCTCAACAAACCCATCGTCCCCAGCCGGAGTTTTAGCATGTTGAATAACCCTCCATGGACAAAGACCAATATCATGACCAAATAGTTTACATGAGACACAATGTGGAGGCTTCCATTCATACTCAATTCGAACCACTGCCTTAGAGAAACCCTCCCCATTTAGATTAAGGATACCTACAATCAACTCATCCTTCAAAACTTGTGAAGCATCAAGTTCAATCAATGCTCTAGCGAAGCTGTGCCTTCCCCAAGAATTTAAAGACATTTGACTAGAATAAGAATCCAATTACAAAGGCCTACCAAGCTTCGTAGCTAGCATGCTAAGACCATCTACTGTATACGCCGGCAATGGGACATCATAAAACTTCACCCATACTGGCACAGTTGAGAGGTCTTGCTTATTCAAGTTAACATTAGGCGCCCATGCTTTTAAGAATATGGGCATAGACTGAATCATCCATGGACCCTTTTCCAACACATTTTCCATTCATTCTTGTGTATTAAACTGGAAGAAAAAATACCCTGCAGTGTTCATCATAACCTTCCTCAGACCGAATTTAGCCCAAGTGTTTTTCACATAATTTTCGACCACCGGGTAGGCTAGTTTATCCCCAAGGAAATAACCATACAAAGAATTAGAGAGCCGGCTATTTACCTGTAGAACAGACTCAAGTGGATCAAAAGATCCACTCTCTCTACATTACTGGTAACAGAAAGAGGACGAAAGTTAACCTTTTTTTGGTTAGCTTCCGTTTTTAAAACGTTCGCATATGAACCAGTTGCAGCACGAGAATTACCAGCTTCATGTGTCGAGACTTTATTACTGGAATTATACAATTGGTCAACAGAAACCCCCGTCTCATACTCAAAACCACCAGACTCAAACAAATTCTTCACTTCCGGAGATCTATAGTTCTTAGTAGTTGCTGGGAGCGATTCAGGACTTTCTTTTTCAATCGGATCAACCCCAATTGATGAATTATCAACAACAGGTGCATCCTGATCAACCCCAGATGTTTCAATGGATGGGACCTGGTCAGATCCAGACAGAGCAACCGCAAAGAAAGAATAAGGGTTTTCAACACCCTTCCCCATTCCGACTCTATCAAACTTCTTTAACCGTTCGATTCTATCAGCAATCGCAGAAAAATAAATTGTAACAGCTCTCTTCATACATAACAATTGACCATACAAACAAGCAAGCACAAGTGAAAATAAAATTAAGAAACCACGGACGTAAACCCTAACCCTAAAAAAAAGGATTCAACCTAAAACCCTAATTGACACTTAATAGGAACGAAGATAATCTAGTAACAATCTGATGAATGAAACAAGATTAATCATCATAATCAAGCAAGAAAATGAATCGGCCTAGGCATAGGAAATCGCCAAGAGGGGAGAGCAAAAAGGGTTTTTCCGATGATTTTTTCCTTTTATATTTTAACTTTGCATTTCTGAGCAACTAGTATCTTCTCTTGATTTCTCGAATCCTTACGACCATTATCAAACGCTTCCAATCAACATCTCGAATACTTACAACTCATGATACACTCGATCTCCATTTTTAAAATCTACTCGCGTAAAACTCCAGTTAAAATCTACTTATATGTACGATATAAGCTACGAAACGATCGAACTCATTAATCCAGATTACATACATTAGATTACAAAATTCCCAAGTTAGACGGTGACGAATTTAATTTACGTCCAGACCGGACGCTCCGGTGACGGCGGTTACACAAGAACTTTTTATCGGTATATCGTTTACCGGGAAATATTTCTTGGTAATCATTAAACTTTTATCAAGCCTAAAAAAAGAGTATTTTTCGCGAGATTTAAATTTTGGCGTAGTGGAAATTTTTTTGTCCCAAAATCACACGTTTTCAAAATTGTTATATGTACTTGTTTTTAAAAGTTGTTCAATTATAATAAAATGGGTTTAAGTTCTAAAATATCAATGTACATTTCGGTTTGTATATGATTGTGTTATATACTTTTCTATGGACCGATATGTCCATTAAACTTTCAAAAATTGTACAAGTATGATACTTTTGATCGGATTTCAGCAAATTTCTGGCAACACTTTGTTTTTCTGGGGATATTTTACCATTTTTTTGGGTAAACTTTTTTCAACCGTATTTCATCTACTTTTTGGTACAAACCATTGTAATAATCATTGCTATCCTTTTTTTAAACCTCATGTAAAAAATGGTGGATATGAAATGATGAAAAAAAGAGTATATAGATGGAAAAAAAATAAATAAGTATTATTATTATATTGGTTTGTAAAAAAAAAAAGTGGAAAAGGAGTAAAAACGATGAAAAAAATTATAGAAAAAAGTTTGCTAGAAATATGATAAAATATCACTAGAGAAACAAAGGATGACTGAATTATGTTGGATGTCATTCAAAAGTACGACAAAATGTACAAAATGTAAAAATTCAAAGGGCATATAAGTCAATAAAAAAGTACATGATGCAATTATTTATAAATCAAAAAATACTTTAATATTTTAAAGCTTAAACCCTTAAAAAAAATCTTAAAACGAATAACATGTGAAGTTTGAAAAAACATATACATATATTTTGTCTTATGAAATAACGTGATGTTTGATGTTACATCAAGTTTAATAAAAAAGAGGACCTAATTTATGTTGCCCATTTTCGTAAACAGTTTTAACAAGCAATAATTGATAACCGGCTCTTTTTAACGTATATTAAAAGTAACCTTGCTTTCAAAAAGCCGATTTTTACTTTTATTCATTTGTCATATTTTTTAAAAGAGAAAAACAATTATATGGTTTAAACCGATTAAACCGAGTCAAACTGTTTAACTTCAAACCGGTTCCATCAAAAGAATCGTATGTAATCGAACTAGTTGACTAACTAGGTACCAGTTGAACCAGTTCAATTGACCGGTTCAACCCTGTTTTTAAAACACTGCATTGACATAAAAAAATATTGTAATTAACTTATAATCATAACTTTTTTAAAGGCTTTCATTATTATGTAGGTTTACCGTTGGTCCACATAAACCTATCAAATTCTTTCTTCAAATTCAATTTTCGACTTCATTTGAAGTACTATGTTTGCTAATCATGAATTACCTCTCCATCATTGATGACTTACATCAACAATAATTTACTATCAGTAAAAATGGATGATAATGATCAGTTTCTTTTGGATTCAACTTCTACCTTTAGATTATGAGCAGAAGCCTTTTCTTCAAATTTAAGAGTTCTGTAAATTGACTCAAGATTATAAGTTAAAGTTTCCTAATGGTCTTTAGAACTTGTCTAAGTCCTTCCTTTTGTGTGGCAAGCAGTCAATGAACTTGTGGAGAACTTCATAAGTGTTATGTTCTATACCCACATGTGTCATTTCATTGAGTTTACTCTGAACCTATTATAGCTACCACTTAGAGACTCATTTGGTAAAGCAAAAAAGTTTTCATTAGACTTTTTTAATTAGTTTTCCTATTTGCTTGAATCACTTCTTCAATTCCTTCAAATCTGACACATAAACTTTCCCAAACAGTTTTAGCATCCTTCAACTTAGTAACAGATTTCATTAAGTCATCTGGAAAGGTAGAGATGATGATGCCTTTGAGTCTATTATCTAGATTCAGTAGCTTTTTGTGAACATCAGTTCACTATGCTTAGGGTTTGTTAATATCTATAGCAAAAACTTCATCAGTTGGGTTACTACCAGTAGTGAAATATCTAGCTTTAACAACATATGGACCTTTTAATAAGATTGTTAAAAGGTATGATTCAATTCCTACAATTGGTGTAATAGCTAGCATTATTTTCTTTCATGAACTAAAAGTCATCATTTACAAACTTTGGAGGAAAGGATATATACCCATGGTCCCTTGTGTTAAAAGATTTTGACTTGGAAGAGATGAGAATGTATATTTTATCGGTTGAACTAGAAGCCGGATTTGTTTTGAGAAATGGAATGGGACAAAAGAACTGCATCCAAATGAATAAGTTTCACAAGGATTGAACTTTTTCACTCGCATATGATTTCTTTCATGCACTACTTGAATCAAAAGAAGTCGATGAAGATCAAACTCCATTAATCAAGGCAACAATGAAAGCAACCCCACAATATTAATACTTCGAGTGAACATGAGATGATTTCAAGTGTGCCATGGTATTCGGAAGATGTTTTACGAAGGATCAGTTTTTGTGAAGAAGTATAAACAAAAGAACATCAAAGGACCTCACAACAATTTTCCCGATCAGTTTTGCCCAGTGGTCTTCACCTTATTGGTCAACCAATAAGACCTCCTCCTGATTCACCTCCAAAATGGTACAACCTCAATCTACCAAACATACCTAAAGGTTGAAGACGTGGAAGACGAAGATTTTATCAACCTCGAAGATGTTGAACGTTCGTAAATTGCACCATGGGGGAGAATGTTAAAATTATTTTTAAAAAAAAATGGCGTGTATTTGAATTTCATTTCAAATACAAGGGGTGTATGTGTAATTGTGTATGTAAAGTATAAATACCCCTTGCCAATGGGGTTGGTGGCCCATTGGTAAGGGGGGAGGAGTCACCATTCTGAAATTTCCAGCCCTCCCAAATTCTACCAATAAAATTCTGCCAACTCATTTCAACCCTCCAGCCCTCCCAACCAATTTCAGGCGCGCCCATGATTTTCCAGCCCTCCCAAATTATTTATTTTTTCCCCCTAAACTATTAAACTACACAATTTATAACTAAAAACACATAACATTTCATTAATAAGAATATAAGTTCATTACATAAAGCTTTTTTTTTTGAAAATTGAAGGTAATGAAACTTTATGTTAAGTTAATTTCAATACATATGGAAATATATAACATTGAGGTTGAAATAGAAAAACTTTTAAATTTAAAGGGTTAATTTTGATGAATTTAAAAAATATAGGGTTGTGGGTAAAATATTTAAAAGAAAAAGGTTGTCTTCCTTATAAGTCATACCTGCAAATCTGCAAGCTTCCCCTTCCACCATTAAAACTCCAAAAAAAAAAATTTAAAAAAAATCAATTTCGTCCCTTAACGGCTAGAAGGAGTAAAGGCTAAAAAAATAGTTACACAAATCGTCCCTGTTTCAGCGGCTTCACCACAGGGCTGAAAGCCCTCCGACCAACCAGTTCAAGGGAGCCCTGCGGGGGCGGGGCGGTGTTACCGCCGGTATGAGGGTAGCCCGTCGGGTACCCTTCTAGCGCTCCGCCTACCCCAAGGTCTTTGACCTTGGGGTATTCCATCCGGGTTTAAGTCTCACTTCCTATATTTGTAGGGGTAGATTATTGAGGGGGGATGTTTCGAAAGTCCTGGATTCTATCCTAGACATTCGTGTAGTTTAGGAATAGAAGTGAGATAGTTTGTCTTTCTAAAAAAAAATATAAATACCCCTAGATACTAGGGGTGAACAAAAACCAAAACCAAAAAATCGATAAAAACCAAAAAAACCAACGGTTTTTGGTTTTCTAAAAACCGAAAGTTTTAGTTCGGTTTGGGTTTCTTATGAAAAACCGATCCATAAAAAACGAATCGAACCAAAAAAAAATATATTGTTTATTTTATTTTATTTTATAATATTTATATCCGTTTATTACTTATGCTTACTAGATATGTTAATATATTTGCTTTTTGAATGTATAAATCAATATCAGTTATATGTTTTAGGTGAAAATAAACAAAAAGATCGATTCGGTTTAATAAATTGCATATTGAATCAATGTGTAAAAGTATAAATAGTTAAAAATAATTGTATGTTTGAGTTTTTTTATAATATTATTTGTTTAACAATTAAACGTTTTATTTCTAACATGACTAGCTCAAATTATATAAAATAATAATAATAACAATAAACAAAGTTGGCCAAGTTGGCCCAAACCGATAAGCATTAAAACCCGAATAAAAACCAAAAACGTAACCAAAAAACCGAACCATTTAAAAACCAAAACTCAATGGTTTTAGTTTTCAAAAACCGAATTGTTTTGGTTTGATTTTTGATTTTAGCCAAAAACTGACCCAAACCGAATTGTACTCACCTCTTCTTGATACCATTTAGTGTAACCGTTTGTCTCATTTTATACAATACAACTTTCGATTTCTCTCTCACTTTCTATTTTTAACTTTCTCACTCTAAAACCAATTAAAACAATCAGAACTCGTCCAATTCTCATAATTACGATTCAACGACTATTACTCTATGCATCCCATTTTAAATGTCTTAGTTTATTTTTTGAGTCTTTATCTTTCAATTTTGACTATATATATTTTTATTTGTGTTATATAATATTTGATAAAAAAAAAATATATCATTGAAAAATACATTTAAAATTCAATCCATTCATATATTTTATATCAAGTGTTATACGCCACAAACAAAAATAATTATAGTCAAAGTTGAAAGAAAAAAACTTAAAAAGTCAAATTAGAACATTTAAAATGGACGGAGAGACTATTATTATATATTATGCATGGAGTCGTGTATAGAATGATAAAAGGGAGTCCTAAGGCCCTTTCCTATCAGCCGTCTTTGAGTTGTCATCCTCCTCGTCGTGCACGACTCCATAAGCACCACCCCTTCTAAGTTAGGTCGTCGTCGTGTGGCGTTTTTTTTTTTTGGAAAGGGATCGACGAGCAAGCGTGGGCCATGTGTAGTCGTATGTGTGTATGTTTAGTATTTTTTTTTAAATTGGAGATGAGATGAAGATGATGGTATGATAGGGGGGGTAGTTCTTGGGTGTGTCTTGGAGAGAGAAAGCTGATGTGACAGTCAAAACAAGGAGATGACGGCGTCAGGATAGGAAGATGCCTAAGGTGACACATAAAGGAGTGTGGGGGCCGTAGTGGTACGTAGAGAAAATGAAGATATATGTTGTGGTGTCCCCGAATCTAATTCTCACTCTTTGACAGTCCTTTTTTATTCAACAACTAAAATTTGGTCTCTTTACCCAATTTTAATGCATGTTTAACAAAGAATTGATAAATAAACAATAAACAATTGAAATATATAGTTGGAAAGGGGAAGTCCCTCTTCCACTGCAGCTTTTACTCTGGTGTCACCTTCCCATCCCACAACTCCCACTTATTACACCCCAGCTTTTACTACCAAATTTTGTATCCCTATACACTCTATATTTTTAAGCAATTAGGGCGTTGTCATTACTTGTCATGAATTTTTTCTACCCCTTATTTTCAACCAATCCCCTTATATCACCTCAGTTAACCCCTCACTCATACCACAATTCATATTTTATTGGCAACAGTGCAGCACTCCCCTCACCCACCACTCACTACAATTATATTAAAAACTATCTGTTGCAAGAAACAAACACTCACATTTTCCATCTTCACGTGTGAAAGAAACGAGGGGAAGTTTGCCGCAAAACAAAGTTTAATGCGTGAAAAATTCATTGGCGGCGGTGTACAAAAGCTTCACCACGGGTTTAATCCATGTTTTGCCGCAACGATGTCATCCCCCTTATATCTATATCTATAAACTCTTATATAAATGTTACACCTTTTGTTTAATATTATAAATTTTCAATATTGAAATTGACTATTATATTCCTACCTAATAACTTTTACTTTTATTTCATTAAAACTAATTAAATCATTCGAACTATATTTCCATTTCAATGTTGGTTAAAATCAATTACTTATTTTATAAACAATTTATGATTTAGTCAAAGTCAATTATATATGCTTTTATACTTGTATAAAAATTTAACATTTTATCTTAATTTTTACATTACATTTTAGTAAACTAAAATATTCTCATTATTATTTCTAATAAATACCCCATAAGTTTTTCTTTATATATAACCACCAAAAAATTGTACCAAATAAAATCAAGACATTAAAATTCATTTATCATGATTATTTTATAATAAAGGGATTAATAATATTAAAAAACTTGATAGACACACCTTAAAACAAAATTTACATATAGTGTATACAAAATGTTTGGTGAAACATTAAAATAGATGTTTAAAGATAGAAAATTCATAATATATAAGTTGAAGATCAATGATTTACAAATGGTTAAACAATTAACAAAAAGCCTATGTTATAAAAAAAATGAATCATTTATTATTTAAGATCAATGATTAGTTGACTAACACGATATATTCACCGACCATGCTATATTGTACGAGCATCGTGCTAATTTACATAAACAAAACTTACAAGATCTTAGAAATTATAATGACGGTAAATGATAACTTCCACATACAACGATCCTAGAAATTAAATCAACGATAATCCAACAATCAAAAGAGATAGTCCAACCATTCAAACCGAATATAATACATGCCCACTTTAGGGCATGAATTGACACTACTACAAATATGGGCATTAGTCTATGTTTATTTTACACAGTTAATCCAAACACAGTGTAAAAAGCAAAAAAAGGGAAATTTTGACACAGTTGAAAATACCCAACTGTGTAAAAAAGGCGAGGCGGGAATTTTGACACAGTTCAATAATAAAACTGTCTAAAAAAGACAAAACTTTGACACAGTTAAAAATACCCAACTGTGTAAAAAAGGCGAGACGGGAATTTTGACACAGTTCAATAATGAAACTGTGTAAAAAAGAATGTGTACTACTGCTGCTGTTATTGTATTTAGGCTTCATGTGTAAGAGTCTAAGACTCAACCTTTTATTTTTCATTTTTATATTCAGAAGAAACCTTATACCAATCTGAATCATGCAGGTAAGTGCTCTTAAATATATGAGTTTTGAACTTATAATTTCACTTAATCTTCTACATATAAGATTTTGATTTTCTTTAGGTTTCTCCACTCTTTTCACTCTATGATGATATGACCAAACCAAATTCGGAAATGGCACTTGAAATGTCTGACCTCTTGAGTGTTGATCTGTTGTTAGAATCGGTAAGTGTCTCGTCTTGATGTGAAGTCAATTGGGAATATACTTCTACTAATATAACTCGCAATGAGGTTTTATTTGCAAACTCCCGTATCATATGTTATTTTTTATTTGTTTTGTTATTGTTATTGTCATGCAGATAAGCATTCTAAGCTTGGTTCAGATATTTTCAGTTGGTTCTCAAGGAAAGTGTGTGTGGATGATCCAAATGAGAGTGAGCGAAAAGATATCCTTGCCCTTTACTTGAGAGATGTCTCCATGGAGGAAAATAAGAACTCCATTTGCAAGGTTATTGCATTGCTCACCCCAGCAAGTTTGTATTAACGATTCATGATGTAATTATTATTAGGTGTGTTAAACGAGATTGTATTATATTAAATTTGTCATATATATTTATTTGTATTGATGTTTGAATAAATGAGTGAAATTATATTAACTTTGTGAGTGTTTTGGTATAAACTGTGCAGAAAGATCATTTTGTTCAATAGAAATATGTAGGATTGTCTACAGGTTTATAGAATAAAAATATGCAGGATGGTATACGAGCTTGTATCTGGATCATATTAATAAGCTAATTAATCATACACAGTTATGTTCTAACTGTGTTAAAAGCTAAATAATCATACACAGTTAAAAGCAAAACTGTGTAAAAATGCTAGACTTTTTGACACAGTTAAAAAACTGTGTAAAAAAGGCAAAGAATCAGTTACACTACTCTTTTACACAGAAGCAAAATTGTGTAAAAAGACCATTTTTAACTGTGTAAAAATCCATGTTTTGTAGTAGTGTGATGTGTCGTCGTTTTACACACAAAGTTTTATATATAAGAGGTCCTATATAATACCAAAGAGGGGTGGGGGTATTTTCGGAAATCCTGAGTTACATCCTAAACATTCGTGTAGTTTGCAATTAGAAGAAAGATAATTTGTCGTTCTAAAAAAATGTCCTATATAATACCACCGAAGTTAATGAGGACACTAACAATCCTATTACAGTGATAAAGATAATCCAAATATCGTTCTCGAATTAATATGACAGGAAAGCACTACATTAATCAATAAGACAATATCCTAAGTGGGGTGATATACAAAATGCGGATGTAAAGATATGGCTACCCAGCATACACAGATAGTAATCAAAAAGGTCGCAGTCAAGTGATGGAAAGGTGTGTCTGCCATGAATTCACTTGGGATGACTTTGGGTAGCTCGTTTTTGTTCATTTGCTTGACCATCTCAGACACTCTTCATTAGATACCCCTAAATTAAAGGGCGTGAACGTCGACTCAACACTCTTTATACTCCATAATATCTAAATACAAGGCCTTTACTAATGAATTGTGCTTCGTATGTGTTTGTATGACTCTCGGATCAACTTCCGACCTGGATATAGCCGTCAGATCATAGAAGGTACACATCGCTCTCAGATATATACGTTTCCTAGACCTAGGCCAAAGGTGTAGAGGAGCATCGGTCCTTACATATGTTCATGGGTAGCGCCACTAAAACTTGCCGAATTTTATCCGGGCCCGAAGCAGTATGTCTAGTTGACGAATTTTCTCACCAAACTATAAAAGGTGTATATTCACACACATATACAGCGTTTTGCTCCAATTGGTTTTACTCTAAACGACACATTTATTCGCGAATCAATGCGCATGTTCATGTTTTGCATATAGAGAATTTTGGTTTCAACACAGAACACACCTTTCATAATTTCTAATTTTTTACTCTAATTTTCTGTTTACATATTGTCACGCATTATCATGTTGCAAACGTGGCCTTAGGCATGCACTTGTTTAATTAGATTAAAATTTACTTAACTAAAATAAGTTTATCAAGATCAAAATAATTATACAAACAATTCAATCATAACCGAACGCCAATATTTAGGTTATCATTCCTTAGCTAGCTACCATACGATGATATAGCATCATCATTATTACACTAAATGATTCTATTAACATCATATTGTACTTTAGTTACCACTAGTCAACCAAACAGTATGATTGTCAATCTAATCCATTTCAAAACGTATGAACTCATTGAATTGACTATATTTATATGTTTCGACTCTAAAGACAAAAGTATCATATCATTTGGTATAAAGACATGTACTTTTTAGTGGCTTATGTTATTGTGTTGTATGATATCCTTAGGGTCACACTATTTCAATCATGACTCAGGTGTTTAAGTTGCAAAACCCTATTTCAAATCCTTTTTAAAGCATCCTTGGTCAAAAAGATACAATGATCATTTACTTCATTCGTGTTCAACATCGTTAAGCTTTACAATTTGCTATACTCATTATAGAATCTAACAACGGTCCATTGTATCATTAAGATCTCCAATTAAAGTTTTTGTCCTTCATTTTTATGGCAATGTTGATTTAGCTATCATTTCAACATGTAGCGTCGTTTTGTTATCTTTTTCAGATATCAAGCTTCCTTCACGACCAAACATCAAACATTTTCCGCAAATCACGCAGATAAAGAGTTCATCATCACACATCATATCAACATTGACTCCATCATTTCACAAATTCCAATGAACAACATTTTTTTTTTAATCTTTTTTTAGAACTGAAAACTATCCTTCTTCTACTCATAAACTACACGAATATTTAGGATGAAACTCATGACTTCCGAACATACAAATTTTTCATGATTTAAAAATTACTAATGTACCCTTATACTTTGTTTAAACATTTAGTAAACCTTTTTGCTTTATTATAACTTATGTTTTCTAGATTTGTATTATGAAAATTACATAAAAGCATGGTTTAAAAAAATATATGATTTTTTTCACAATTTAAAATAAACATAAAATATTATAAGTTATCTATAATCTAAATTTTCTTAAAAAAAACTTATTGATTGAGTTTTCTAGCTATTATTTCCAAAAAACAACATGTAACAATTCATTGTTATTATGTTCTCTATTACGGAGTATTAAACAACTCGTGACAATGACTATCAAAAATTTTCAAATGCTGAAAATAAAAAGATCGAATTAATTTGTTCTTGATGTATTGTACATGTTCCATGCTAGTACTGAATAGACTCCGGGGTGTAGTGGACCACTTGATAATTGATATTGAATTCGTTTATTTGTTCGAATAATTAATGGGTTTTGTAGTATGTATGTTGACGAGCATTGAATGAAATTAAGGATTCTTAAAATATAAATTTAATCATTCTAAAAAGGAAAGAGATATACTTCAATTATGTGTATTAAAAAATGTATTTTACTCTATTTTTGAAAAGTTTAAGTTAATTGAATATCTTATATTATATTTATCCATCTATCTATCTTCGATTTATCTATCTATCTACCAATATAATAAAACAGATTGAGTCACAAGTATCATTTTATTTGAGCGACACGTGTTTTTTTTATTTTATATATATATATAATCCTATTTTTTAGAAACCATAAATAACTAAAACTAACATATAAATATAGATACCTAATATAAATAAAACTCTTATATTAAATATCCTATTATATTCATTATTACCAAAATTATCTATTTCTATCGTCAATCTTATTTTTAGTTTAATAAAAATCTTAATAAGTCTACAATTCAATCATTTAAATTTTACTTTTAATCTAACAACCCAAAAATAAATATTAACTATTTAAAAATTGATAAGTAATATTTACAAAATTACCACCTACCAAACATATAAAATTCTAACCAATCAAATATTTCGCTGGATTCTATAGTAGCATGTATAATAGTAAATCAAATTTAACAGATCATTTATCTCCTATGAAAACATAAATAGCAACATTACTTATATAATATACAAAAATAAAACTTATTTATTCTAAGCCATAGGATATGTTAAATTTATAATAAATAATAGTAATAATATATCTATATTTATAACTTATAATTTAATATTACTTATTATTGTTTATTTATCTATCTACTACCTTAATTAAACATGGTTGAAAATTTTAAAACGACACGAAGCATGTTTCATTATCATAACTTTATATTAGAGTGATATCATTACCAATATAAAAGTAATATTAGATCTTGACCAATACTTGTATTAAACATGTCTCTCGCTATTAGGCTACCAATTGAGAAACCAAGTATATTTAATTGAGCGTGTTCAAATTTTATTTTTTTACACAAAATTCAATCATACGATATACATAGTCAATCCGTACATCGTATGGATATTAAGAGTAGCATAGAGCCATAGAGTATATATATGCCCTACTATTTTTTAGAAAATTACTTAAAATTCAAGATGCGAAATGACATATATGTCTTTCAAAAGTCAAAAAATTTAATTATAAACTTATATTATAAATAATATTTATTTATAAATATCAATTTAAACATATTCATTTTTTTAATTTTATATAAATAAATAATCATTAAACTTTTAATCTATAAATAATGTTTAATTCTAACAAGCTAAACTCCTATAAACTAAAATTACATTAAATTTATACAAAAAAATAAATAAAAATTACCAGCTCGTGCTAGTATCAGATAAATCATCGAGGTCAAAATAACCGTATCGCGCGAGTATAATGTTAGTGGTTTAACATGTTGCCTTCACGATACATATTAAAAAAATCCATAATCAATCAATATCAAATATTTATTTATGTGGTTAATATGGTAACATGACTGTAATTTCAATAACCATTTTGAATTTAAAAATAAGAAAATCAATATCAATCGTGGTCACGTGAATAGCATGCAAATGATTCGTTGGGATTCCTACACTTTATTGGAATAATTCATTTAGGATTCTCCAAATCTATCAACTATTCTTCTCGGAGAAAAAAAACACGTATTTGTGTTTTAGTGGATAAACTAGTTTTTTTTTTCCCGCTCAGTACGCGAAGAATACATATAAATCTATTAAAATATTAAAATGTTAATGTTTGATGATATTATATTTTAACAAATATAAATGAGAGATGTTAAAATCAAAAATATATGATTTTTACGCATTTTCTCTTGATTAAAATGTTAGAAGCCACCATAAGCAGTCTAGTAATGTGTTTGGATATCTTTATATATTAACTGTGTAAAACTGAATATATATATATATATATAACACAACAACAACAACAACAACAACAACAACAATAACAACGGTACCCAATCCCTGCATAAGCGGGGTATGGGAGAGGTAAGATGTACACAGTCTTGCCATTATCACCATTGTTGTCGTATGATGCGAACATCCATCTAGTATGGTTACAAAATAAACCACTACTAACCATCAATATGCAAGTAGGTGGTTGTAAGAAAAATAGATTAAATAAAGAAAAGAAGTAAACATTTAACTAATTCATACATCAACATGGGCTACTTATTTGCTATATCTATACTCCTTTATAAAGGGGGAACCCCACCCCCTTTTCTCAAAAAAGCTTCGAGATGTGACTAATTTATCCCTCAATTTTCACTTCTATTTTTCCATCTCCACATAATATACCTATAGTATCCTTAATGAAATAATTTACAACATAGATCCCTCAACCCATAAAATAACTACACTACCCCTTTTACATCAATTACTTTTACATTAATAATCACATCACCACCGTCGCC
>JAOEHQ010016778.1:0-15212 GCA_025447715.1 Asclepias incarnata
ACTTCGCCACTTTTGCATAAGTTGGACCATTCTCGCAAAACGTATGATAACACAGGGACCAAAAATGCAATTTACTCACATTTTTATATAAAATACCTTTACTTTATTATATTAATATAAAATATGGGAAATTATATATTACATTAAAGCCATATGTCGGTGTGTGAGAGTGATGGTCGGCATGAACAGTGTTGGTTTTTCTTGGCCCGTTGGGCTTTTTTGCACGGTATTTCGGCCCGGTATTTGCTTTTTGTTTCAGTATTTTTTTGGGATAGAAATTAAAGGGCTTTTTGGCCCTGTATTTGGTTTTTTTACCCGCAAGGGGTTTTTGTTTCAGAAGCCACGTGTTGCTAGGTTCTATACGTGTCGGTAAATAAAACTTTTACCCCATGCCACCTGCTCAGTAACCAGAGTCTTCATCATTTGCTTTCCCTTGCAGCTTTAACAATTCGCTCTGAAAAATCTTAGACGATATGGGCTATCAATAGTTGTGTTTTTGTTATTGTTCATCTTAAGTTATTAGTAGGTAATATTATGCTACCCAATTGTTTTTTAATCATAATATTTGCTGTTCATCTTACAAGTACTTGACGCTTTAATTTGGATGGGGTTTGTAGAAGATTCAAATTTTATTATTATTTGTGTTGTTTCGTAATATATTAAAGGTAATTGACCTAAAAAAGTTTCAATCTTGATTATATTTGTATCTCTGCAATTCTTATTTGGGGTTTTCAAAGTTAATCACTCTATATCTTTGCTGGCATATACTAATTTGTATTGGCATCTTTCAGACTTCACTATATTGATATTTGCAATTTGTTGTTGGGGTTTACAAAGTTAATTGCTCCATTATTTTATTTATTAAATAAGTTTGCTGTATATATGTTTTCATGATTTGGATTTGCTCAATAATAATTTAGTATTGAAAGTTTAGTGTTCAAAGCATTTATTTTTAGTTTATAATGTATCCAATACCTGTCTATGGAGTATATATCTGCTAGCTTTGTTAATCTATGTACCAAGTGGTAAAACTTAACAAAAATTTTGCTGTCATGTTTCTTTGTGCTTATCTAAATTTTGTTGTTGAAAACATAACCTGTCTTTTTTCTACAGACTTCTATTAATGTAAATGCATAAAACATGACACATTTACAAATCTAACGCACAGTACATTAAAAGTAGAACACAAATAGGTTGGCAAAGTACAACTTGCATTTGGCTCAACTTTGCCCAATGTGTTGCCTAGGTTTGACATTTAACTGCTGATAAAATATAAAACATGACTATGTGAACATCAGCCACATGACTATGTGAACTTTCTTATGTATCCAAACTTAAGAATATAATTAATAGGTATCTAAACTATGCTAATCCCTTATATCTGGTGCACAAAATTGAAATTAAAAAAGTCCAACTAATCCGTTATATCTACTGCAATATTTTGCAAAGCAAGTTCATGTTTGAAAGTGATATTTAAAAATTAGTTTCTGTTAATATCATTACTCATTACCTCACTTCTTCCTCTATAGGTTCGACATTTGCTGAAAACAAACTTTCGACAGTTTCTAAGTAAGTAATTACATAACGCTCTCTATTCGCATTTTGGCTTACCAAATATTTCTGATGTTAATAATACTCAATTTAGATAAATGATATTGCCTATAGTTTTTGCTATGTTTATGTAAATAATTTTGGTAGGAGATTATTTTGCCTTGCGTTGCACAGATATTTTGCGCAAGTGTGTCTTATACAGGTCATCAGTCACGTCTCCAGGCATCCCGACGTTCGTCCATATTAAATAACAATTCCAACATTAGTATACCTGATCAACCACGTCTACAGCCACAAATTGAATCAGAACCAATCTTTTCTCCACAATATATTGATCTCGGCGATTGTACAAATGTTTGTCAATTCTGTGGGGTTTTGTTCTGGCTTGATGAACGTGTGTTGTCTACTCCAGCGGGGCAACGCTCTAGATATTCAATCTGCTGTAGGCGTGGTGCCGTGTCAATTCATTTTCCAGTAGACCCGCCTGCCGTATTGCGCGCTCTGTTTGAAGATAACCATTTTATGAGTAACATTCGCGCATACAACTCCATGTTTTCAATGACATCATTTGGAGCTAAGGTCGATGAATCAATTAATAATGGAAATGGGCCTTACGTGTTTAAAATTACAGGTCAAATCTCTCATTGGCTTGGTTCTCTTTGTCCTGCTCCTGGTGAACGTCCCCGATTCTTACAAATGTACATCTTCGACTCCGACCACGAGGTATCAAACAGACTATCTTCGTTTTCTAATACGTCACAACAACAGCTCTCTCCTGATATCGTTTCTACTTTGGCTTCAACATTAGATGAGAGTAACGAATATGTGCGTCTCTTTAAAAGTGCTAAAGATTACCTCTCTATGTCAGATGTCCCTGAGTTTGTTATTAGACTTTGCGATTTCCATAGGCTAAAAAACTATGGCCTTCCAACACCCGGCTCTCTGGGTGCAATAGTTTCTGATGATGGCTCTGCATCTGAAGACTTTGACATTATCGTGCGTACCAAAGATAACACACCTCAGAAAGTTAGTAAATTACATCCAGCTTATATGCCTCTACAGTACCCACTTCTATTCCCAAGAGCAGAACAGGGATGGTCACCAGCCCTTCGGTTGGTTGATACATCAGATAGATCTAATCGCAACTTATCAATGAACATGTTCTACTGCTTCCAGATACATGAACGGATAGGCCGATACACACATTTACTGCGTGGTGGCAGGTTATTTCAACAATACCTGGTTGATTGCTACGTGTCCATTGAACATGGTCGGCTGGAATATCTTCGTCACAACCAAAATGACCTCCGTTCTGAATTTTTACAAGGGGTGTATGACGCTTTATCTGCCGGTGATATTCAAGGGCGTGACATTGGAAAGCGTATAATTCTTCCTGCATCTTTTACTGGTGGGCCTAGATATATGTATCGGCATTACCAGGATGCATTAGCTATTTGTAGAGTTCATAATAACCCACAATATTTTATTACGTTCACATGTAATGTCAAGTGGCCAGAGATTGCCCGTGAACTCTCAAAAACTGCTGCAAAACCCCATGATCGACCTGATATTGTTGCCCGGGTCTTCCAATTGAAAGTGGAGTCGTTTCTAAAGTATTTGAAAGAATCGAAACCTTTTGGCGTTGTTACTGCAGGTTGTTATATACCTACATCCTATGTATTTAATTTTCCCAGATTCTCATCATTTACTCAGTAACAATTTGTTGTTTCTTGCAGAGGTTTATACTATAGAATTTCAAAAACGTGGACTCCCACATTGCCATACATTGTTATGGGTCTCAGCAGATTATGTTATTCAAGAAGTGACAACTTTAGACAACTACATTTCTGCCGAATTGCCAAATAAGTCTGCCGACCCGAATCTGTATAGAATTGTAACCGACTGTTTGTTGCATGGGCCATGTGGCTCAGCTAAAATGAAAGCCCCATGCATGGTTGAAGAACGTTGCTCCAAATCCTTTCCTAAGCCTTATGAAGATGTTACCCGATTCGATTCTAATGGTTACGTTCACTACAAAAGGCGAAACACAGATGATTACTTCATCAAGGCAGGTGTTCCTCTCGACAATGCTTTTGTTGTCCCATACAATAAAGAGCTTTGTCGGTGTTTCCATGCGCACATTAATGTTGAGTACTGTGGGTGGAGCATGCTCATTAAGTACCTGTTCAAGTATATCTCAAAAGGTGCTGATCGAGTCAAATTTCAGATTACAAGCCACACAGATGTTGCCTCTTCGGATAACTCTGAGCATCATACTGCTGTTATAAATGAGATTGACAACTTTTTAGACGGTCGTTTCATTTGTCCTCAAGAGGCAGCATGGCGTCTCTTTAACTTCCCCGTACATCACAGATCGCCCCCTGTTCAAATTCTTGCTGTACATCTTCAAGGAAAGCAAACTGTAAGCTTCAGGGATTCACAAAGACTTTCCAACATAGTCAGCAATCCAGCTATCGCCCGTACTACACTAACTGAATGGTTAGCGAATAATCTCCATGATCTGACTTCCAACACTCCACCAGAAAATACAGGCTTACATCTAAAGTATACAGAATACCCGTCTCAATATACTTGGCATATGAGTAGTAAATGTTGGATTCGCAGAAGCAGGAACAGAATTAGTTGTGTTAGCAGGCTGGTGTATGTTCATCCAACATGTGGTGAACTCTTCTATCTCAGGTTATTGCTAACTCAACAAGTAGGTTGCACTTCATTTGAAGATATTCGCACCGTCTCAGGCATAACATATAGCACGTATCGTTTAGCCTGCGAAAAGCTAGGCCTTATTGGAGATGATCGCGAATGGTCACAAACAATGTTGGAAGCATCGCATTGGGCAACCTCATCCGAACTCAGATCTCTATTCGTACATATGTTACTGTTTTGTGAAATCTCAAACCCTTTGGCTTTATGGACAGAGCATTGGCAAAAGATGGGAGACGACATCACTCACCAGCTACGTCACGTTTCTTCTTCATCATATCACATGCAAACAAACACCAATATGGAAGATTATATTCTTTACGAGCTGCAATTGTTACTAAAATCCAGCCCTGGCGCACAATCTTTATCAGACTTTGGGCTGCCATTGCCGACCAATCCAATGTATTCAACACTGACAAATCATCTCCTGTTGGAAGAGAAAACATATGACAGGGAGGCATTAGTTATTGAACACCAAACTCTTCATTCTACGCTAAACTCAGAACAAATGCACATCTACAACCACGTGTTAGGCAACCTTGATAAATCTTCACAGATACTTCTATTCATATATGGCCACGGTGGCACTGGCAAAACATTTCTTTGGAAAGCAATTTTATCTGCTCTCAGATCTAAAGGTAAGATTGTCTTGGCAGTCGCAGCGTCTGGAATCGCTTCACTACTGCTGCCAGGAGGAAGAACGGCACATTCGAGATTCAAGATACCTTTAGACCTAACCGAACAGTCCACATGTAACATCAAGAAAAACACTCATCTATCATCGCTTCTTCTAGAAACCTATCTCATAATCTGGGACGAAGCTCCAATGAATGATCGTAGGTGTTTTGAATCACTAGATAAGGCTCTCAGAGATATCACTGACAACTGCTCTAAACCATTCGGCGGTAAATCAATCTTGCTAGGAGGCGACTTTCGACAGACGTTACCCATAAAACCAAAGGCGTCAAAGAGCGATATCATAGCTTCATGCATTACTAGATCTTATCTATGGCGTTTTTTCAGAGTATTTAGGTTAACTCAAAATATGCGACTTGCACGCTCAGACCAAGATGTTAACTGGTTCTCTGACTGGTTACTGAAAATAGGTGATGGAAATATTGGAAAAATCACAGGTCAACAATGTCTTGACGCAAAGTTGGTTGATATTCCTGATCAACTCATTATCCGGCCTTCTAAGTCTGCACTATCTGAACTTATAGAATTTATATATAGCAAAGACATTCTTCAGTCTCCAACGTCATTTGACATAGCCAATCGAGCTATCATTTGTCCAAAAAATGAAACAGTTGATCAAATCAATGAATTAGTATTGAATATGTCTCCTGGTACATTCCAAACTTATCTCAGTACCGACTCTATGATTCCTCACTCAAAAAATGGCGGTGTTACAGATCTCATGTACCCCGTAGATTATCTAAATTTATTGAAGTTCCCGGGAATACCAGATCACTCTCTTCTCTTGAAAAAAAACACCCCTGTCATGCTGCTGCGTAACATAGATCAGAAAAACGGTTTGTGTAATGGTACTAGATTATTAGTATCACAATTACTACCTACTGTAATAGAGGCCCATATAATTACAGGAACAGCAATTAATCGTAGAGTATATATACCTAGAATATCATTTATTCATAACAATAAAGAACTTCCTTTTGTGTTTAAGCGCCGTCAATTTCCCTTGAGACCTTGCTATGCAATGACAATAAATAAAAGCCAGGGTCAATCATTGAATAGAATAGGAATTTACTTACGCGAACCAGTTTTTGGCCATGGTCAGCTCTACGTTGCACTTTCTAGAACTACATCACCCACAGGAGTAAAAATTTTGATTGAACATGAACAATACGAAAAACCAAATACCACTATAAACATAGTATATTCTGATTATTTGCATGAAATCCAAAGCGATGAGGTATGTAGGCTGCTTTTTTATACATATCTGCTTATATAATAACTTTTGTGTTACATGCTTTACAAAAGAGGTAAGAATATGATGTTCAGTTCTTATGCGTCGCCAACACTTTTTTCTTTACATCTGCAAATGTAAGATTAACATATCAAATCATTGTTTGTAGTTACTTTATATTTATTTCGTCTAACAAAAACACTATTCTAATGTCATGGACAGGTCCACCACAATGGAAGATGAAAGTTTGGCAACACTCAAATTGGGGGACGTAGGAAAACCAATAAACATCCGAGCATTAAGAAGATGGAATCCACGGTTTGGAAAACACATCAGCTCCTACGTTTTCGTGGACAAATTTGTAAGCAACAACCAGTCCAAACAATACAAAGATAATTTTATAAAGTTATTTACAAATATATCACATATTACAATATCTAAAAAAAATTTCCATAATTTTTCTGGTCATCTAACCATTATACACGGATATGACCCAGGGGGCTGGAATTCAGGCAGTAGTTACTGGATATCAGGATCAGAAATCTATAGAATCAATAATTGAAGTTGGCAACTGCTATGAGATTGACAAGCATGTCTGCGCCAAACCAACCCAATACATCAACGCTCTACCACACGAAGTCAATCTAAGGATCGGCCAATCAACAGTAATCACTCCTATAGAAGACAATCCTGAAATACCACATTATTACTTCAACTTCGGAAATTATGAAACAATCATACGTATATGCGATCACGACGACGAAACAACAGGTAATGAATTTTCATTATAAAAAATTTTAATATCCCATTAGCTTATTATGATGGCTTACATCTTTCATCCTAACAGATTACTGCGGAATATTGCAAGGAAAATTAGAAGACAAACACAAAAGAGATGGAAGCCCGTTCATTTCATTCAGTATCGTTGATATCAGGTACAAACAAGATTAAAACTTTAATATTTCACATTAGACATACTAACCAAAATACGTGCACAGCAATGAAATTATTCAGGTAGCCCTGTGGGAAGAAATAGCGACAGACAAAAACAGATTTGAGAGGGAGGCAATCGAAACATCAAACCCACCAATAATCATAGCACTCACATCAGCAAAAGTTACCACCTACTCAAGTAAGCTGACAAAAATTTATATAAAAAATACAAAATCTGTAATCACTAAACATATTCCTGAAGTAACCATCACTCTTAAATAAAATGCAGAGAGGCCTAGCCTGCAATCAACAAGCAACACATTTGTCTTCGTCAACCCACAAACACCGCAGACTACACTACTTCTTAACAGGTTCTGCTTGCTTCCCTATACTCCAGTTGTTAATCAACAATCTTTCTTTTGGCAATTCGTGCATTTAATTAGATAGAATTAGTGTGCATGCCACTTCTGTCATAATATATCTATTGTAAGGTACACAGGTTGCCAGCTGCAAATTTCGGGACCAAACGAGCCCCTGCAAACAAACACAATATCCGAAATCATTGAAAAACAACCAAGAGAATTACAGGTAAGCAAACAAAAATATATTCGACTTCCGCTATAAAATCACATAAAACCATTTTCAAGAAACTTATAATTGTTTCATAATGATATTCAGGGCATCACCCTCTTATGCCATGCCAAAATCCAACAAATCACTTCTACTATAACTTGGTACCAAAACATCTGCCCAAGATGCTCCCACGAGATCTTCCAATATGGAAAAAATTGGATGTGCCCAACAGATGGCGAATTTGAAAGGGCTGTTTACATGTAAGTAAAACTTATACATAACAACTTTCTATATATCAGTAATAAAAAAAAATATAGGGTAACCGAAAACCAAATGCAGGTACCGACTCTCTGCAAAAATTGAAGACAATACTGGAGAACTAGATGTCACAATCAACCACAACCCAGCAACTACAATGATTGGTATCGAATGTGACCAATTGAGGATAACCAGCGCCTATAGAAACGACTACTCAATACCCGCAGAGATCAGGTCGCTCAAAGGAAAGGCAATGACATTTCATATACAGGCTTTTCGAGACCCAAGGACAGGAAAAATGAGAGCAACAGTCCACAAAGTAAGCAACACAGAAATGCAGCAAACCCCAACACACACCCCCACTACCTCATCGACAGAACACACCCCAGCTCCAACAACACCGCAAACAAGTAAAACCTCTTCAGCAGCAGCCAAAAAATTGGACTTCACAACAGAAAGTAATCCTGAACTTTTGTTACTTGCACCTTTAATTTAACTTATATTCCAAATCTATAACACATGTTAATAACAATACTTTTCTATTACATCCAATGCAATACCAGGTACCTCAACCGAAGCCTCAAAGAGATACAAGCAAAGTCGTTAGTCAACAACAAGCTGCCATATCTAATTAGCAAGCTGCAACTTTAACCTTTTGTAATTAGATCTAATTACAGTAGCATAGACTTTGGTTAGAAATATGCAATGGCGTTTTCATCTTTTTTTTGTATCACTTAGTAAAGTCCAATTGCATACAGGTGTATGGCATGAAACGTTCTGTACTAGCCAAGTAACAGCATCTTTAGTGTTAGCTATATCACCTTTAATGTTATGTATATCAGTTACTTATTACCGCATTACGCTTCAAACATCGACGCCGGGCGGCAAGCGAATCTACTAGTTTTAATTGATTGTTCAATTCTACACTTCAAGTATTTACAAATTTCACACATTTTTACCATCATAGCAATAATCTATTATATATATATATAAGTATAAAATTGATACAGGAAACATGAAATAAAATAAATAAAATAATTTGGGCATGAATAGAAAATTAAAACCATATATGAGATTAACCTTATATACATAAAACAGAGAACACTTCTATTTATTTTATTTCATGTTTTTTGTGGTGCGGGAAACAAAATAAAATAAATAAAATAAAATACTTATATACATATATATAAATAAAACCTTATTGATGGATAAATTTAATAAGATGTGGGTATTGATATGTTTGTATAAACGTAAATTTACTTACGACATTGATAAGGGTGAGGATGAAGACAGCGATTCACTGATTGAATCAGCTGGAGAGTGGAGAGGGAAAGGAGCTAGGGCAACCCGTTGTTGTTTTTTCACTGCCCATTATGACCCGTTCCATAGACATAATAATTTTCCTTTGATCCAATATGACCCGCTTGTAAATTATTTATTACCCATTGTGGTCCAGTTTTTTTATGTTAAGGCCCAAATTGATCCAACTTTTATCATGTGGGCTAATTTTGCCACCTCTAGTTCAAATGCTAACCTGACCTGCCTGTAAATTATCTTTTACCCATTTTGACCCAAACCCATTACCCAACTCATTCAACCAGTCAGCTTTGTCACATCTGAACTCATATAAAATTATAAACACAAGCCTAGAGCAGTTACCTGGAATCCTTGAAACACTTGACGGCGATATGCAGCTTCTTCCTTTTGACCCATGCTGGCCCAAACATCTGAATACACAACATCTGCCCCTTTAACAGCTTCTTTTGGGTCATTGGTTATCTCAATTTTTCCCACGCCGGCCTGTTGAGCTTTTTCAACAGTCTTTGCATCAGGTTCAAAACCTTCAGGGCACGCACATACAAAATGGAATGGTATTACGGCAGCGAGCAATAGCCATGAATGCACAATGTTGTTCCCATCTCCAACATACACAACCTGAGTTTTTATGATCACATCATATACAGAAGGTGAACAGCTCAAATAAACCCTACTTTTAGCTCAGTGGGTCAAGGGTGGTACCTTGGTTCCCTCAATTTGACCAATGTGTTCGATCATTGTGAGAGCATCAGCCATGACTTGGCATGGATGATTATAGTCTGTCAGACCATTGATTACAGGGATGCTCGAGTAATTAGCCAGATCCAAAAGATCCTACAATACACAGAATCAATACTAAGTTGAGCAAAAGAACCACCAGACCATTGATCGTGCCAAAAGACCAGTGGTAGCATGATGAGCAGGTAGGGTAAAAGGTCAAAACGGGTTTGGGTGGAAGCAGGTACTAAAATTTACGGACAGCGTCGGTCGGTTGACCCACAACCACTTGTTTGTCCATTTTTCAGCTTCTTTATTAAGAATGCATGTGCAAAATATAATTACAAAAACCAAACTATAACAGCCAACAATTTTTTTTTGAGAAAAACGACTTGGGAGGTTGTATATATTAAAGTGACACTTTGGCAAACTTTCAATCCATTCCCCTTTAAGTAAGATTTCTTATTTCACCCATAAGAGATAACATAACCCAATTCTACCCATTCAAGAAAAAAGGGAATTGCCACCTCAACAACAGAATAAGTAGTTGTTAGCTAACCTGATGAGCAAAGAGTCGGGCCATGATGATATCATTGTAGCGAGAGAGGACACGAGCAACATCACGAGTTTCTTCCCGCTTACCCATTTCAATATCCTTGGGACCCAAATATATAGCATGGCCACCAAGTAGAGAAAATCCTGTTTCAAAGGAGACACGTGTCCTCATGGAAGGCTTGGCAAATATCATAGCCATTGTTTTCCCCTTAAATGGAAGATATGTTCTCTCTCCTGATTTTAGCAACGCCTTCACCTCTTTAGCTCGGTCCAAAATGTGTAATATGGTTCCTCTGTCAAAATCGTTAATGTGGAGAAAGTCCTTTAACCCTGTCTTCTCTGATAATAAATCATAAATAGTGCAAATTAGTCATTTTAAAAATACATAATATAATTAAGCAAGAAGGTTCCAATTTACAAGCCATAAATTAGCACAGAATGGAGTACCTTCAACACAAGACAATGCAGACCTGATTTGCAGAGCCTTAGTTGACTTTTTGACTGACCCATTGACCTTCAGTTTGTCAGTTTTGGCTCCACGAACAAATTCTGTAAAACATTCACTTTAATGAGTTATATATATGCAATCAAACAATATATTAAATGTAGTCTTAAAGGAGTGCCCAGCGGTGAATACTTGACATTCTCCGAAGGAAGCCTCGGGTTTGATTCTTGCCAGCTTCAACTCCTTGGGTGGCCTTGTTTTTTCCAAACAATATATATAAAGGGTAGGGTTAACGTGAGGACCAAAACAAGGGTGAAAACTGTGAGAACCACTATTTCCCCTCCCCTCTCTCCCCTTTTTGGTATGTTTTTTTATTTTTTTTATTTTTTATATATTTTTTTAATAAAAACCCATTCCAAAAGAAAAAAAAAATTAAAAATTCAAAGAATTTTTTTTTTCTATGGGTTATGTGTTGAAAACAGATGGATACGGTACGGGCGTAGCCCTTCGCCGTTATCGGGCGTAGCCCTGAAGGACATTTATAAAGGGGTGGGGGGCTGAACGGATTTGGGAATGGTTTGGATTTGATGGGCGGCCCAAGAGATGGTGATGGTTGGATACGGTACGGGCGTAGCCCTTAGCCGTACAGGCTCCGCCCTCGGAGATGGTGGTGATCGGAGTTTGTGAGTCTCAAAGTGAGAGAAAGAGGATGAAAAGTTTAAAAGAAGAAATAAAAGTGAAAATATAAATAAATGGGCGTTTAAAAAAAAAGATGATTTTTTAGTGGTTCTCACCCTTGTTTTTGGTTCTCTTTTTATCACTTTACTATATATATATATATATATATATATATAATGCAGCTACTTGAAAACTTTACTAGACGTTTAAACCTAATATCATGGATTAGTTAGTAGTTACCAAAAAGACAAACCTAATTTTGGTATTCATTATCTATCAACTTACTAAAATTTAGCCAATCAACAAATAAAAGCAGTTTCTTATCCTGATTATACATTCCTGTCAAATGAACAGCCATAAGTCTTATACCACATAATTGGTGATCTGGTAATTTTACCAATTGGACAACATATTTAAGAACCTAAATAAAATATAAGATTAACATATTTATCTTCGTCTTTTCATCACTCACCACCATCTTCCATCACCAGACTACCTTTGCCAACAATCCTCCACCATCCTTCATTACTTCTGCCACGAAAATCGTACAAGTGATATGACTAAAAATCAACTGAGCCTGAATCATTAATTTAAGTCAACAATGCCCTAAATGTTTCAAGCCACCGACTGGGGAGAAGGTTAACAATGCTATATTGTGGGAAAAGAGGTCAAAATCGAACAGAAGATAGAACAATAATACAATATGCATTATCCTTGCAGAAGAGAACCTACTGACTGAAAAATACATATAGGCACTTCATAAATGCTTTTAAAAATGCTATGTAATTTAAAGTTACAACCCACATTTACCCACATACAAGGTCAACGATATTACTCTTAATGTACAACTTATAACCTGAGTATCTATTTGAACTAAATGAATATATGCTGATATGATCAAAAAGATTATTATATACACTAACATATTGGATATGGAATACTTAATGAACGGAACAGAAGATGACCTTTGCTCACATTGTCCAAATTTATGCATGAGGTTGTGGTCCTAAGCCCGTGAATCTGATCATGGGAAACTTCTAACCCCAATTTTGCTGGCATCAACGCTGCAAACGCCATTTTCTGAGATGCCTGGCTACACAAAATTTCCAAAAAAAACACCATCAATCCATCTCTCCCCTTCCATAATATATGACACTTTAAAATTGGAAGTAGTATTCCCCTATGCATATATATAGCACAAAATACATAGAATTCTTAAAGCCGCTTAACTAATACGAAGAGATATAGCTCCAAAAATAAGATACTTTGATCATAGTTTTTTTAATTTCAAACGAATACTTTTCCCACACGATAACATCATCCCCTCTCAAATTAAGTAGTTAATATAACTTCTGAAGTCAAGCAACCGAACTTTCGTGAAATGATCACTGATAAATTACTGATGAATCTAGTAAGTTATGTATACAATTCAAGATGTTGAGTTTACAAACAAATATAGAGTTATAGACGTACAGAGTACACATAAAGACCAACTATTTTCTCAAGAAACAATACTCACATTTGTTTAAGTACATCATTCATATATGAAAAGGTGATGGAGATTATAATGAGAACTAAAAAAAACGTTCGAAATTTATATATAAAAACAAAAGCATCTTATTTGATTTGTTCACATGAAATTAAAAGGTAATCTTTTTTTGTTTTTTACATTTTTTTTTTCTTATTTCAACTTATATAAAAATAACCGCCCTAAAAATAAAGATAAACATTTTAAGTACAACACTATTATGCAAGTCCTAACGTATGTTTATGTTTAGCAAAATCCACACACACACACACATATATATAAGCAATTTGTATGTATAGATTCAAGTAAGAGTAAAAAGACAAATTCATTTGAAATAAACTGAAAATGAAAATAAAAATAGAGTGAAGTGTATTTATTTACCTGATTGAAGAATCAAAAACCCTAATTACAATGTCAATGAAGCTTTGAGTGTCTGTGTGTAATCAAATGATCGAATAACTGCAAAAAAAAATTACTTAAGTACATATATAGATGTATACGTATATGTATATGTATATGTATATGTATTATGTATATATGTATGTATATAGAGAATGAGAATATAAGCATTTTTACCTGTTGGAATGGCGGAGAGTAGAGTAGAGTAGAGTGGGTGACTGGGTGGGTGGGTTTTATCAGCAGAAGATTAGACTAAAGGGTACGGGCAACTTGGGTGAGGGGCGTCTTGCGCCATGTGGCGCCTAGTAGCATCTAAGTTGCCATTCAAAAATGGGGGAGTGGGGCAACTTAGATGGGTGGGGCGTCTTGCGCCATGTGGCATTTTATTTGTTTTTTTTTTCTTTTCAAACTTTAATTATATATAAACTTATATAATAAATTAACAAATTATATAAACTAAATAAAGATTAATATAATAAAAAAACAAACTTCCTAAAATTAAAAAAAAAAAACATTAACACAAAAAAAAAAACATGAATGAAAAGGACTAAAAATAAAGGTTTCAAAACAAATATAATTAATTTGTTAACATACTAATACCTCAGGGTTAAAAATGAAAAATTATAAAAACAATAATTACCACATTCATCTTCTTCCTCGGGTGTGTATAGCAAGCCATCCAACCCTCTGCAACAAAACTTTTTTTTTTTTTTTTATTTATAAAACATCAGGTTTAGTTTAAAAAAAAACAAACAAAATAAAAAACCTCGAAAAAGAAAAGAAAAAACGCGCCCCGCGCCCGTCTTCTGCAATCCGCCTAAACCCAAGCCGCCTGGGGGGGCCGGTGTGGCCGGCGACTTGGCCAGCGACTTGGGCCGACGTCGGGAGCAAGTGGCTCCATACCGCTCAGCCTTACTCGATTGTTTGTTATATCATCCGGAACCCTTCTCAGTTTTCAGTTTTAAACCTCCCCTTTTAACACATTTTTTTCTTACAACCCTTCACACTAGTTTTTGGTTTCGGTTTTAAACTCTCATTATTCATTAATATTAGGGTAAATTATACAAATGGTACATGACGTTTGTTCAAAATGATACTGACAATACCCCGTAAATAAAAATTACCTGAGACATACCCAACTTTTAATGAATTACATTTGTGATCCTTTCACTATCACTTCATTTTCATTTTTATAATCTGAACTTTTAGTCAATATGGTTATTATTTCTATCATTTGGACATATTATATCATTATCATGGTCATTATCGTTTGTTTAGTATCAATTTATAAAAAAGTATCTTGTTCAAAAGAAGATAAAATGGCTAATTTCTCAATACTTAAATATTAACTAGCAAGAAATTATGGTTAAATATGATATTTTGATCATATTTCCGAAGATACTATAGTTCCATCCAGCACAACAAAAATATATACTTTGGATGATATCGTTCGTTGAGGATGATCATGAGAATGGAAGTGAAGGAGAAAGTTAGTATAAGTGGAGACAATTCGACAAGATTTCAAAAGTATGTTGCTCGACATAAACAAACTGCTCATATTGAACTTCGAAATGCACTTGTATGATAAATTAGAGGTTCATTATTTT
>JAOEHQ010016789.1:0-26239 GCA_025447715.1 Asclepias incarnata
TTTATAAACCGAATTGATTTTGTTGTACATTTACATCTAAACCATACAATTGATTTTGATTTGTACACTAAAAAAAAGAGTTTAAATATATTAACATATTTACTAACCATAAGTAATAAATATAAATATAAAATTATATATAAAAAAAATAAATTAAAATATATAAGGTTTCGGTTCGGTTCGGTTTTAAAGTCGGTTTTTACATACGAAACCGAAACCCGAACCGATCCATTCGGTTTTTAGAAAAGCAAAACCAAACCAATGGGTTCGGTTCGGTTTTCGGTTTTTTCGGTTCGGTTTTTTCGGGTTTTCGGTTTTTCCGGTTCGGTTTTGCTCGGCCCTACCCTGTGGTACGGGACAACAACGGCTCTGAGTTGGAAGTTTACGGTACGTTTAGTTTGGAAAAATACCTTTTGTTTTTTAATTTTATTTTTTAAGAAAATTTGAAAAATAAAAAATGCGATCAAATTATATTTTTCAAAAAAAAATAAAACATTGTTTTTCACTTTTTAATGAGAAATTAGAAAACATTTTTTTTTATTATTTTCCAGTTTTCACTTTTCATTTTCTAAATTTTAGAAACCTCAAATTATATTAACTTTCCCCTATGCCCCCGTCCCTCGTCACATACACTGTATATACTCGTATCTATCTATCTTTGTATATATGTATATACATACACTGGTATATATATACATACACTGGTAACATCTATCTAACCATTTTCTTTCTTTTTATCTACTCGTATCTATCTGTTCTATATATCTATCTATCTATCTATCTATCTGAATATATATATATATATATATATATATATATATACACACATAATCAAAGAAGAAGAAGAAAGAAAGAGAACGCATGGACCCACCCCTCTCACATCCTGCCCGTTCTCTATACAATATGACGCGAGAACGACGACGAGAACGTGGCCCGTGCCATTAGTGTTCTGGAAGTCTCGTAAGAACGTGGAGCGAGAACGCGGTGGTGACAATGGTGATTTGAGAACATGGAGAAAGAAGGTTAAGAACGAGACTGATGGGAGCGGCCTTATGTGTGTGTTGCGTCAGAGAGTTACGAAAGAAAGTGTATTTTAGGTATATTGGTTAATTATAAAAAGAAATTTTTTGAAATTGATGGGCATTTTAGATATTTCAAAGATAGAAAAAGTTGAAAAATGAAGAGAATTGTTTTTTAATAAAGAGTATAGATAAGATAGACTAACAAAACATAGAAACATAAAGGGTATGTTTGGCCAAAAAGCTTGAAGCTGAGGCTATGGTTAGGGGCTTAGAGTTGGAGCTTGGGACTGGGGCTAGGAGTTGGGGTTTTTTTTTTCAACCCTCCTTATCCCAAACTTTTATTTTAAAGACCTTTTAGGATTTTTTAAGATTTTTGAAGCTGAAGTTTTTATCTCAAATGCATATCTAAACAGAACTATTATTTTAAAATAAATTTTTTTTAATAAACTTGAAACTTTTAAGCTCCTAAACCCTCCAAAAAAAAAAAAAAAAAAAACTCCTTATCAAACAACCCAAAAATCATCTTTAGACTAGACTAAAAACATAAAACACAAGGAGTATATTATTTCTCATTTATCAAAATCCAAAACCCTTTGTCTTTACAGTCGTCTCTCTGGAAAATCAAAGCTCTCACACAGACCCATTTCAAGGATATGTAACCGAACTCTACTTCCATTTGTTTAATCATCTTTATCTTTATAGAATTGCGTTCTTGTAAATTCATTCATTCGTTCAATATATCCGCATTTGCTATAATGTCTATTATTATCTTATATTCCATTATTATAATCTCTAAACCCCAATTCCCATTTCCCCTTAAACCCCACATCATAAAACCCAAAACCCTTAATTCTTTACACCAAAGAAACAGAGTAATCTGCCTAGCAAGACCCATCAAAAACCCTATTTTCGATACCCAAATCGATCAAACAACCTCCCAAGAGCTCTCACCTGAGCTATCCAACAGGTACATTCGTTCCCTCTGTGAAACAGGAAATATCGATAAAGCTATGGACTTTTTATCTCAGATGGAAGCTCTAGGGTTTCGTTTAAGTTATGTTTCGTATATAGCTTTGTTAACTGCACTAGCAAGTGCAGGCAGGACAGTCGAAATTGAGGCAATTTTTAAAGAAATGGTTTACTTAGGGTATCATCCAAGATTGAAACTTTTTAATGTTTTGCTTAAAGGGTTTTTGAAAAAAGGTCTTTTAACGCTTGCGGGTAAGGTTATGGAGTCAATGAATGAAATGGGTGTGTGGAAGAATCGAGAAACGTATGAAATTTTACTTGGGTATTATGTTAGTAGTGGACGGTTAAAAGATTCGTGGGAGGTTGTAAATGAAATGAAAAATGATGGGTTTGAGCCAGATTCGTTTGTTTATAGTAGGATTATTGAGCTGTATAGGGATAACGGGATGTGGAAGAAAGCGATAAGTCTTGTAGCGGAGATACGGGATAGTGGAGTGTTGATGGATAAGAAGATTTTTAATAGCGTTATTGATATTTTTGGGAAGTCAGGTGAACTAGAGGATGCGTTACAAGTGTTTGAGAAGATGCAGCTAGAAGGGGTTACACCAGATATTAGTACGTGGAATTCTTTGATCAAGTGGCATTGTAAGCATGGTGATATCACGAATGCAATTGTGTTGTTTGATAGGATGCAAACACAAGGGATGTATCCTGATCCGAGTATGTTTGTTACTATTATTAGTCGGTTGGGAGAGCAGGGGAAGTGGGATGTAATGGAGAGAACTTTTGAGCGTATGAAAAGTGGAGGGTTTGAACAAAGTGGGATTATTTATGCAGTTTTGGTTGATATCTATGGGCAGTATGGAAAATTTGAGGATGCAGGGGAGTGTGTAAGTGCACTAAAAGTGGAAGGAGTTCCCTTGTCGGCTAGAATTTTTTGTGTGCTTGCAAACGCCTATGCCCAACAGGCAAGTTATTATTCTTTTTGTGGATTCTTGGATTGTAGTATTCTTATCTACCATTTTCACATTGAGCTGGTGCTTTAGCATGTGCGTCATTTTTAAATTCTTACATATAAAGATAGGTAATAGGTACAAACATTAGCTTTTAGCTTGTCTTCAAGTATTCTTGATGCGTCTTTTTGTGCAGGGTATGTGTGAGCATACAGTTAAAGTTCTGCAATTGATGGAACGCGAAGGAATCGAACCAAACCTGATTATGCTCAATGTTTTGATAAATGCATTTGGGATTGCGGGAAGGCATTTGGAGGCACTCTCGGTGTATCAACACATAAAAGAAAGTGTATGCCCTTCTGTCTATGTAACCTCATGATACATGTTGTATTGAAGTTGTTTGTGCTAATTGTCGTTTAAATGCTCTGAAGGGTGTAAGTCCAGACGTGGTTACCTACAGTACCCTTATGAAAGCTTTGATAAGGGCAAAGGAGTTCGACAAGGTGTGCAAATTGCAATTATATGCTTCATCATTATCTTGAAATTCAACTTATATTGCCTAGCGGTGGCACTTTTATCTCTAATGGATCAACCAAGTATAATACTGTACCAAAATAACTTGAAATGAAATAGGTCAAACGGGTCGAAATTCGCACAAAGTGCATTTAAATGCATAAAACCTCTTAAATCATTTTATTCAAAGAATCAGATTAGTACTAAAATGTTTTTTTTTTTTTGTGGTTATGTTAAAAGAAGTTTGGGCAAAGTTTTCGGGTCAGCCCAATGCAATGCTCACCCTTCCTACCTTCCCATTTTTCCGCCTCTAGTTTTACTTCATTTTTCCGAACTCTCTAATGTTGTTGTCGTTGATTAAATGTTAAGTGGGTTGATGCCATGTCAGGTACCTGTAGTATACAAGGATATGCAGTTGGCTGGATGTTCACCGGATAGGAAAGCCAAAGAGTTGTTGCAAATTGCAATGATGGTTCTTGAACGCAGACGTTAGTTATATCGACTAATGGATAGAGTTCTTGCCACACAATGATTCACCCAACAATGGGAGTTCACAACTTCACCTCCTTTGGATTTCTTCAAGCTCTGGTCAGGTACTTAATTATAAACTTTCTGTACACAAAATGGGGTTCTAAAAAGTCCATGATGATTATGCTTTCTGAAGAGGTGGCAATTTCAACCCATTTGTATGGAAACGGATCAATGCAGGTTACATGTTTTTGGTAATGGGACATATTGGTGAACTGTATGAAACTATGAACTTATATAAATATAAAATGAGTCAAATAGGTAAAAGAAAAATACTTATAGTGTCTTAAATCATTATATTTAAGATAGGTTTATTATAAGTTTAGCAATATAGTTTTTGTAATCATATATTTAGTACATTAAGTATTTAATAAATTAAGAAAAAAGGGACAAGTAAGGCCAGAGGTCACCAGCAACCCATACAAAACCAGTTTGACCCGCAGATAAAAATTAGATGGCTTTGCCGTTACCCAAACTCGGCTGAGCTGTCCATTTAATCACCTCTACTTTTAGTTTAGTGCAATCCTGTTCCAGAGACTACAGTGAGATTAAGCAGCCAGAGGATGTCATTGGGTCTAAAAAGTTAATCGCAGTATATATTTTTATCAACACAAAGGCTAATGCTTGAATATATACTTAAATGAGATCCAATGGGATTATAATAAATCATGTTTCTGTTGTTCTTAGTTCCCCTTGATACATGTCTCATGTCTGTTCATTTTCAGCTTAAATGGAAATCAGGCTGTGAATCCTTGTTTTTATCATGGCAAGCAACTCCTAAAGCTTTATCAATGCTCGTTTATTCATTTACCTCTGGATGAGAATCAGGTTTACCCTTTTTTTTATCAGGTATGCAGTTTAGCACTGATGTTGAGTATGCACTTTGACACTTAGACAGTGTACTTCTTCCAAAGCATTGCCCCTAAAGAGGACATGAAGGGTCTATAAACAAAGGCCCTGGGAATCTGGGATAGCAGTCTGAGAGAATTGACCGTTAGAAGAACACATATATCCTGAATATTGGAAATTCCTGGAATCAATTGTGATAGCAGTCTGAGTTAATCTTGAGTTCTGGTGAACTCCAAGGAGAAAGGAAAGGTATTTACAACGATTTTGGTTAATAGCAGACAAATCTACAAGCAAAGTTTGTTCCTCTCTAGCTGCTTACATACCACACGTGTTGCAATGTAGGTCCTGCCATTAATGGACCATACCACATGGAGTCTGCTCGTCACTGGCCAAGGCAATTGCAGCCATGCTGTTATTTAAATTACAAGCTTTTCATGAGGAACGAGCATTTTCTACGTTTATTGTTCACAGTATCATTTCACTTTACGTCATTGAGGCAGTGGCGGTTCTAGCTTGTATGAAGGGGGGTTAGTGGACCACCGTTAGAAATTAATTTTTCTTAGAATACCATAAATGGATTTTAGATGAACCTCTTTGGGATTGAGCTTGGAACCCACTCAAGTTCTAGAATTTACGATCTGAAGTTTTTAACCAAAAGAATAGTTATTATAAACTGAGAGTATACACTGTAATGGAAATTGGAAATCCATTTAGAGTTGCAGGTTTTTTTATTGTGGAAGAAGGCCATTTAATTACATTTTTCAGTTTAACCCCTGATAATTATTACAAGGTTCATTTTTTACCTTTACCTTTAAATGTTATTCATTTAAAGACCAACCTAAGATATGTCTTTCATTAACTTTTAAATCTAATCTAAAAGCCTACATATTGTTTCGAATGGTAATTTTTTAGTAGGACTGATGTATTTTAATAAAGTACTACATGACTTTCTACATTATGATAATTAGTGTTAGTATTTTTGCTTTAATAATCCTATTTAAACATCTTAAAAAGTCAATGGGTTCTTTAATCTAAACAATATATAAATATATTTTGAAACTCAATGACATTGTATAAGAAATGTATAACATCTTTAAGAAAGGTTATTTAAGGGTGGTGCTATTTCCATCATATAAGACAAACGACCGTACAGCAAACAATGCATACCGTACAAGTGTTTTATGTACAAAAGTGGTGGAAATAGACAATAGGATGGTGGAAATAGGAAGACACTTATTTAATTGGTATCAAATATTGAATACAATTTTTTAAAAGGTGTTAGTAATTTATAAAAATATTTTCACAAAATATCGTCAAATATATAATAATTATATTAATTGTAATTTCTTTTACTTTTTAATAGTATTATTCAATTTATTCAATTTATGCTTATATATCTTGTGACCCATCCCGACTTATTCTTTTTAGTTGTGTCAACCAAGTTATTACTTTAGGGTTTCAGTGACCCCATGAGCTTGCAACCTAGATCCGCCATTACATTGAGGTCCTATTAGATACGAGTGAGTAACAAACTAACAATGATCCATTTTTCTATATGTAGTCTTTGAGATTTCTGTCAGAAGATTCATATTTTAATTTGTCTGGGTTGTCATCCAATGATTTTGATCCTCTTATATGTTTTTTGTTTACTTAAGATAAATGAAGTGTTTAGGAGCGATATTCAAAAACTTTTATCTTTTATGCGCTCGACAATAATTGATAAGACATCTTAAAGACGTATAAGAATAACCAACCACATTGCGCTTAAGCCATCGATACGTTTGCTACATTAAAGTCATTAAAAACTTCGTTAACAATAAATATAATGTATTACGAACATAACGTGTTACAATAATAACTATAACGTATGACTATATATAATAACATATAACAATAAAATATAAAATCAAAAATAAATTAAAACAATTGACAACTTAAATATCTATACGAATCAAACCGACGCACGGATTTGTATGTGCAATTTGAAAACTCGTGACGAAATCCCAAATTCCAAAATTGTATATATATACAATTAGGTTAGATTTAAGGCTGATCAAGCGCATTAATTAATTAATATCTCGATTATTACTTGAAGTTAAAACTATGGTATTATTCTTAATTAATTGCTAGGATTTGTTAGTTAGTTAATCATGCATACATTCTTTTGATAGTTAATAATTCGGTTAGTATTTTACTAGCAAAAACACACACACACACATACGGGGTTGGCTGGGTTGTGATATTTTTTTATTTAATTTATTGGAAATCTGTATGTATTGCTCAAAACCTATCAAGTATTTTTTAATCTCCGACCAGCGATTCATTAAATTCCATCTAAACAATAATAATTAATGTCATTAAAGCCAATGATAATATATGGCATTGGAGATACATACGACTTTTTGGGGGGATGCTCATGCTCATCATCTCCCAGCTAGCTGAATGTTTTTAATTTACAAAACTATTCACGAAACAACTATTATGAAGGCCTTGTATGTTTGTCTCGTTTCAATATTGAAATTTTACTAGTTAATCCCTCCACTAGCTAGAGAGGTGAAAAAACTCGCTAGTCCGTCCTCAAGTTAATTAATAAAGCACACGTACTGCTCGATCATCACAATTAATGTTTTCTTCCACCCACCCACTACATATATATATATATATATTATCGTTGTTGTTGTTATTGTATGATTCGTCCTTGGATATCTGATTACAAGGTTCGGTTGTATTGTATTGGGGTTCAGGAAAGCCCCATACAAGAAGACATGTTTTCAAGTGTTTACTTTGAAATCAAATATTTGGAAATCTGTCGATGGGACATATATTCTTGTGAGAGTAGTAGCGATGCTCTCTTTTGTTCACTGACAGCTAAACGGAAACATAATCATATTATTTCTTTTGATTTATGTAAAGAGCTAGGAATTCAAAGAAATCCCGCTACCCTTCATGATCAGGCCTGGACTTCTTCGACTAGGTATGTATGATCAAATTAAGACTGTCAGCTGTACGTACGTGTTGCTTCGATCGATACCTCCAATATATGGGTAATGAAAAACTACAGTAGTGTAGAACAGTGTTGGGAACTTTATGAATCTGGTCTATTGCTTAATCGATGCTACGAACGTTACAGAGGCGATCTACATGTTACCCCATAGTTTCTTAATTTGGTAGATGCCCGCCTATAGGCTTGTCTGCTTTTTATTCGGACGAATTGACCTCCCCTGTATTTGTTCAAAGCGTTACATCTCCCCATGGTAATTATGGGAGACTGATCAAGACGAAGAGGCGAAACCTTGTATCGACTGGGAGAGTGAAGAGACGAAGGCAGACCCTTGGGAGCCTCAAGAGTTGATGGCAGGAAACGTATAATACCATTCGGAGTGGTGAGGTGGGGTTCTAGACTTCTAGTCATGTTATTACCTAAGTCCTTTTCAACCCTTTTGTGCATCTTGAGTTCTGCTATATATTTTTTGTTTCCTGTCAAATGAGTCCTGATTTTTGTAGGTCTCTTATCAATAAAAGTTTGATTGAATCAAAATCTATTTCTACCATTTCTCATCCTTATTTGCTCACGCTTTCTTTTAGTAAAATAATGACACCTTGATGATATAATTACTATGTTAATAATTAAGAATCATCATAAAATATAACATCAAAATAGCAAAGATAATTATGCTTGATAGATACGAACATGTTTTATATTTATCTAATTAACTAATGAAACCCGTACATGATGTACGGTTTGACTTGATGGCTTAATGTTTATTATATACAACTAGTCTTCAGTCATGTGTGGACACGCGGACAATGTAAGTCAATGATTTATAAATATTTGAACAAAAATTGATTTGTTCCTATTAACCAGTGGGGTATGAGACTATGAGTGAAGGTGTCTAACTGGGAGCATTTGTTGTGTGGCATGTGCATGTCAGACGTTCCCTCCAATCTACATCTTTACCAATGATAAATACAATTGAATTTTTTTTTTACATATGTAGCACTTTGTATTATATTTAAATCCTCAGTTTTGATTGAAAGTATATACATAAGGGAATTATATATAAAAGGGAAGGTTAATGCGATGACCTTTTTTACGAGAACCGTGAGAACTTTAAAATTATGTATAAACTTTTATTTTAAAGACCTTGTTTTTTATGAGCTTTTGGGACTAAAACTTTTTTTTTCCCCCCTGAAATGCATATCCAAACATGGCTATCATTTTAAAAAGAGCTTATCTCCTATATAAAAGAGCAACTCTCATTCTTTTAAACTTTTTGTCTTTTAAATGACTATATTATCCCTCTTGTTTATTTATTAATTTAAGCATCTCTACCTACTATACCTATAATACATTTAATAAATTAATTTACAACATAGATCCCTCGATCCTTAAAATAACCATATTACTCCTTTTTACATCAATTACTTTTATATTCACCACACCACCATTGTCACCACCGCTGCCGCCACCGCCCGTCGCCACCACCCATCGCTGCCTTTTTCCACCACCGCCGTCACATGTGACCGCCACTAACACACTGCCGTCGCTACCATCATCACCATTGTATCGTGCGGTCCTAAAAACGCTTACCACCATACAGTTGTCAAATAAAGTAGCGAAAAGCTCTCGTGGGGGGTGAAAAGTTAAAACTCCCATCTTCACACAAAACCCCCTCTTTTTTCTTCACTCCACCTGTTTCGTCTCATTTTTAGGGTTCCGATATCAAAGCTCCAGTCTCAATTTCAGGTATATCCTTTCTTCTAATTTATATTACTTTCATTTATCTCAAAATAATACATTAAGTGTATAATATATATATATATATAGCTTACATAAGTGATATTAGTTTTATTTTCAATTTTTGTATCTCATTTTAGGCTATTCACCTTAGGTAAAATGATTCGAGTTGTTTCCGGTTATGGTCTCGTAAGACAACTATACAGTTCTTGTTCACCGATCACACCGCTTTTATCACACCATTATTCCACCACTAGTAACTCGAAAACCGTCTACACTGGCTCGGAAATACTCAACTATATGGGCGGTATAGATGGCGACAAGAAACAATTAGTCCACAAACTAGTCAATTTTAGAATGAAACAGGGTAAAAAGACACGAGTTCGTGCTATTTTTAATGAAACGCTTCATCGTTTAGCTAAGACTGATCGCGATGGGGTTCAGATTATATCTGATGCGTTAGAGAATGTGAAACCGATTTGTGAAGTGGCCAGAGTGAGAATTGCTGGTAATGTTTATGATGTTCCTGGAGTCGTGGCTAAGGATCGTCAGCAGACGTTGGCTGTTCGTTGGATTCTTGATGCGGCTTTTAAAAGACGGACTAATCATAGCTCGAGATTGGAGGAGTGTTTGTTTGCTGAGATAATGGATGCGTATAGGAAGAGGGGAACTGCTCGTAAGAAAAGGGAGAATCTTCATGACCTTGCTGCCAACAATAGGAGTTATGCACATTTCAGATGGTGGTAAAATGGAGCCACGACAAGGCTGGTTTTTTGTTCTATCAGATTATCAAGTAAGACTTCTTTTTAAATTTTCAAGCTTCTTATTGATCTTCTGTTTTATATCGCTTCTATTGTTGTACTCTTAATATTTAGTAGGCACCCAATCACTTTGACCAGAAACCCTTAGTTTGACCTGAGTTTTAAGAAATGGATCTTCGTCTTCATTTCTCTGTTTTGGTTTATAGTGAAAAAATAATTCAAGTTTTTGCAAGTAGGTCCTGCTTTGTATAAGGGAATGTACAATGCCTTTTGCCCTCGAAGCATTGGAGCCGTGTGCACTATGCACTGTGCACATAGGTCCTGCTTTGTATTGTGGCTTCATATTTTTGGTAAAGTTTTAAATTACATGGCTTGTTAGCTAAGTTCACTATATCCAACCTTACCTAATCATTATACTTGGTGAGGGTGAGATGCCATGTAATGTTAATAACTAATCATCTGTAATGCTGAATTAGTAGTCTTATGGAGTAGAAATACGAAAGTTATGATATAGCATCAGATACATATGGTAACATGATTGATGCAACCTGAAATTCTATCTACTTAAAGAGTATATGGCATGGAGACCCTGTCACACCACTATGCTAGCATCAGACCCTCTTTACTTAAACCCACTAATATAATGGTATGGTTACTCACCCATCACACCAAATAAAACCAAATGTGGAGAATGAAAACTTTGAAGCTTGTGAATAGAATAGCTGAAAGCAGACCACAAACATATTATAGGTAACAATATTGAAATACCCAATGACCAGAGAAACATGCCCTCAGATGATGGTTTTTGGAGAAGAGCCATGACCATGTGTGTTTTAAGGCACCAAAATTTGAACTATCACACATTTAAAAGGAGAACTGTTGTTATGGTTAACGGTCAACCAGAGCCATTTAGACTTAATCAGGATGAAATATTAGAACTTGCAACTCGGATTCGGATATGATGTTGAGAACCATATTTTTGTCGTATTATAGCCTTATCATCCTATATCTCCATCATGTTAAGGAGTTCCTCATGAGGTTCAGTCAGTACAACTACAAACTATATTTGATGTATCATTCAACAAATGCGGGACGCTAAAAGTTGCTAAGCTCACTAATACTTCCAACTAAATAAGATGTACATAATTCGAAGTAATTCCTACTTTAAAAAACACGGAGTATAACAAGAATGAAATACAGGTGAAACTTATTAATCATCACTCACTTTGCTCATCTTGAATATGTGACATTTGTGAGGAGAGTTTGGGTTCAAACGATGGAACACAGATGTCTGGGCTGATACTCGTGTATAACCAATCATAAGCTTTTTTATGCTTTGCCCTTTTTTTTCATTCTCGAGTTCATAGGCCTAAGCATGTTTATAGTCACTTCTAAATATATCTGCCGATGGCGCATCTATTGTTGTTCTTTGGCATCAATTTTATGTCCTTAAACTTGTAAGTTTTCACCAATATGGGTTTATAATCTAGATGACGGCTCAACATATACAAAATGTTAAAATATTTTTGCACTAACATTTGGGTCTTTGGCTAGAGTAAAATTTTACATATCATGTCTTGTGCTTTTAAGCAAAACAATTTGATTATCAGTCTGCATTATGTTGATTGTTATGATACTACAACAGTCATGATGGGACTCAACAATGTCCTTTTACAATGTTTCCATGATATAGACTAGCCTATTGTTCAATGTTCAGTCAAATTGGCTCGAGTACTACTCTTTTTCCGTTCAAAACATTGTCACCTATGACAACTTGTGTCAGATGTGTGTCCCCTCACCACTCGAGTAGTCTCACGAGTCTTGATGTAATACCTGTAGGTGCATAGATCATCTGATTCGTTGGTCACGTTTTGCATTACTAATTTTCTAACTACAACTTGAAGAAGGATTAGAACATTATGTAAAATTATTCTTTGTTTTGTTTTGTTTAAATTTGCAGGTTTATGTTTGTCGCTTTTTGTTTCTTGTAGGACATTTTGGACTGGTGAAGGTTGAGGATGCTAGGGAACTCCAATTCCAATGCCATAAATAAATGAATATTGTTCACTGAACCATTACTAGTAAGGGATGTTGCTATTTTTTTGTTTCAAATTTGCACCTGAACGGTTGGACTAACCATTTTACATCTTTTAAAAGTTTCATGCTCTTGTGTGTTTTTGGCATTCCATACCTCTGGATTTGTACCGATGATTTAATACGAATCCTTGTGACATTAATTTAAGTTTTTCTTATCGCAAACTTAACTTTGATTATGTTTCTAAGTATCATTAACTTGATTTTAGTTCTTGTTAGTGAATTTTCTAATGTAGAAATTAGATGCAAGGCATCTTGGTTTATTATTTTTGTCCAAGCGGCACTTCGACTATTTGGTGATTTTATTACTCCGTACAGTTACTTTTATATATTTATAACTAGGTTGTTACCCGCGTGTTACGCGGGAAAATAGAAAACATTAAAATGTTGTTTTCTACATTTATGTTATAAAATAGAAAATGATGTTTTCCATTTTCTTGAAAAACTTTTATAGATATTTTAATTTGATCATGTTTTCTGTTTTACATATTTTCTTGAATTTTTTTTCTAGAAAACAAGGAGTGTTTTTCACAACTAAACAAAACCTAAAAGTCTAAGGGGCCGTTTGGTCCTTAGAATGTATGGAAGGGAAAAATCACTTATTTAGACCCAGTTTTTCACCTTTTTATTATTTTAGTCACCAACTTTTTTTTTGTTAAAATGAGATGCAAATTTTCATTTTTTTTACCACTTTAGTTACCCACCTTTTACATTTTTACCACTTTAGTCACTCACCTTTCACATTTTTACTACTTTAGTCACCCACTTTTTATTTTTGTTAAAATGGGATGCAATATTTGTATAAGTTGTTACATTAATTACTCATATTGTGAAAAATGTTGAAAAATGGTGTTAAACGTATTCTTGGACACCAACATGCAACCAGTTCATCTGAGCTTTCACGTGGCTTGCCATGTCAATTGAAATGGTTATTTTTGACACGCCATCAAAACGTAGGATGACACTTCAACACCCATTATTGGATCTATTCATTTATCCCTCTGCATCTTCCATTTTAATCTAAAATTTTCTTAAATCTATCAAAATACTCTCAATGGCTCCCTCTTCATCAAGTTCAATTGGTAACTAGAAGAATCCAAGACCTTTTAAATATCTTTGTATATTTATAGTCATTGTTGTTGTTGTTTATATAATGTTTTTTAACTTTGATTAATGAATAAATGAATAGAAATGGGCATTACTATGATATTATGTATGCATTTTATGTTATGCATCTTATGTTTTTTTTTTAAATATTTTTTTGGTATTAATGTGATCAGAATTATTAAAGTTAAGATTGAAAATATGTTAAAATTAAAATAGAAACTGATATTATGTCAAAAAAGTAGACAATGTGTTAAGATGGGTAAGTATTAGTCCTCATTTTAACAAAAATAAAAGATGGATAACTAAAATGGTAAAAAAGTTAAAAATTGCATCTCATTTTAACATAAGTAAAAGATGGGTGACTAAAATGGTTAAAAAGTGAAATGTTGCATCTTATTTTAACAAAAATAAAAGATAGATGACTAAAGTGGTAAAAATAAAATAAAAGATTAGATCTGATTTTTCTAGCGTAGTCTAATAAAATTCTAGCATGGTTCGTGCAAAAAAAACAAACAAACGGGACGGTTCGTGTAATTTACCTTAAAAAGAAAACAAAATTTGGCACCATCTTATTCATCTCTCCAACATATACATACAGTCCGATATATTATACATACACACAAGGCCTCCACACCACACCACACCACACCACACCGATATATTATACTCAGCTCAGAGTGCCTCCACACCACACCACACCAACAATGGCGTCTTTCTCTTCCATACTCACAACCCCCTCTTTTTTCACCACACCCACTAACCCCCACCACCCCTCATCTCCTTCTTCAAACCCCTTCTGTAAACTCCCCACAATTTCTTTCCCACTTCTTTCTTTCAACACCCAACGACGTCGTTTCACTCTAACCACACCAGTTCCATCAGCATCTCTCAAAGTAACACCCCATTCATTCCCTTTTCTTTATATTCAAAAAGATTACTTTTTACTTATGCCCACCAACCGTTTGATAAAATGTCTTGTGTTTTTTTTTTCTTCAGGAAAATTTTGGCAGAGTTTCTAAAACATGGAGTGATTTTACTAGCTTGAATTATTGGGTTGTTCGAGATTATTATCGCCTTGTGGATTTTGTTAACTCGTTCGAGAATCGAATTCAGAAACTTTCTGATCAACAGGTTTTAGTGCTTAAAAAAGGAAGACTTTTTGTTTGTATTTTATGATGGTTGTGATGTGTTAAGAATCTTGATTTATTTGTTAATGGTTAATCAGTTAACTGCGAAAACTGCTGAGTTTCGACGGCGGTTGGGAAGTGGAGAGACACTTGCTGATATTCAAGCTGGTTGTTAGATAGTTTGTTTTGTGTTGATGGCATTAAAGTTTGTGCCTTTTTGTATGTAATGATTGCGTAAATATATTTACTGAAGTTAGGATTATACTACAGAAGCATTTGCTGTTGTTCGTGAAGCTGCTAAGAGGAAGCTTGGCATGCGTCATTTTGATGTCCAGGTCTCTCTCTTTCTGTGTATGTTTGTTGTCATTGGAGTATGAAAACTTAAACCAAACTAAATAAAGTTGAATTTATTTACTTATACGTTTCTAAGTGTTGGATTTCATTTATGGAATTGATTTGAGTTTGGTGTTTGCTATTGCTAGATTATTGGTGGTGCTGTGCTTAATGACGGGTCTATTGCGGAGATGAAAACTGGAGAGGGAAAAACATTGGTTTCGACATTGGCTGCATATCTTAATGCCTTGACTGGCGAGGGTGTTCATGGTATGTTTATTTTAGATGGTTGTTCATGCAAGTCAGCTGACCTCTATGTGTACCTTAGTTCTGTCGTAATTATTTTGTGTGGAAGCTAGTTTCATGCAAATTTACAGTGTAAGCTGGTCGAAACCGCAGAAGAATATGATTTGATTGCTATAATTTATTGATTTACAGTGGTAACTGTCAATGATTATCTTGCTCAACGTGATGCCGAGTGGATGGGCCGTGTTCATCGCTTCTTAGGTCTTTCCGTTGGTCTTATTCAAGTATGTAATTAAACTATGAATCCATATCTGATAATATATATATATAATTAGAATTTCCTTTTTACTTCTTTACTTGTGTATTATTATCACATATAGAGGGGGATGAAATCTGAGGAAAGGAGGTCCAACTACAGATGTGATATTACATACACCAATAATTCAGTAAGTCCCTCTGAGTTTTTTTAGCTGGAGTTTTCGGCACATTACTTTCTTATGGTGGTAAGTTGATTGTGCTAGGAACTTGGTTTTGACTATCTAAGAGACAATCTTGCTGGAAGTAGTGGGCAACTGGTTATGAGATGGTATTACCATAATTCACATAATGCATATATGTGTTTTGATTTTAATTTTCCCTGGAATTAAAAGCACACTGTTTATCAGGCCAAAACCGTTTCACTTTGCAATAGTTGATGAAGTTGATTCTGTCCTAATCGATGAGGGGAGAAATCCATTGCTGATAAGTGGCGAGGTATATTTTTTTTACTTTAAGGGAAGATGAAAGCATCTTTATGTTCCAAACAAAAGTAGTATTTTAATATTAATTTTTTTCTTTTCGTCTTAGGCTAGTAAAGATGCTGCACGTTATCCAGTTGCTGCCAAAGTAGCCGAGCTTCTCATTCGTGGCCTCGTACTCTACTTTCCTGCTCTTTCATTTTTTGTGTATCTTTTCCTACTAATATCCATTGTGCCTCACTATTCTTTTTGTCCTTTCATTTCACAGCATTACAATATAGAGCTTAAGGATAATTCAGTGGAGCTGACTGAAGAAGGAATTAATCTAGCTGAGATGGCACTGGAAACAAAAGATCTATGGGATGAGAATGACCCTTGGGCCAGGTAGCTTAAATTATATATTTTATCATTATCTTATTTTCATCTGATATCTATTTAGCCTGTCATTCAAATTCAGCTTGTTTTTATTGAAATATTGTAGATTTGTCATGAATGCTCTAAAAGCCAAGGAGTTCTATCGCCAAGATGTTCAATACATTGTTAAAAACGGGAAAGCTCTTATTATAAACGAGGTAATGAACACATCTTCGTGTGTTAACTAGTTTATTGGTCTTATTTGGTTTTTTCTTTTTCATTTCAGTTATGTTTATTTGATATAGCACACAAACTTGGTTTAAACTACTATATTATCCTTTTTTTTAAAAAAAATCTGTTTTATTATTTTCAAGTTGACAGGAAGAGTGGAAGAAAAACGGCGATGGTCAGAGGGGATTCACCAAGCCGTAGAGGCCAAAGAAGGTCTACCGATCCAGGTATTTAATTATTATTGATAGATTTTCATTTGGCATGGCATGTTACCATTCTTCTTGACAGTTCTTTAAGCTTATTAAAATTTTCCTTTCTGGGACTTCTTAGGCGGATTCGGTGGTAGTAGCGCAAATCACATACCAATCTTTGTTTAAGCTATATCCAAAGCTCTCCGGGATGACTGGAACAGCAAAAACTGAAGTATTGACATTCTATTATTTTACTTAGATTTTAAACTCAGTCAACTACTTGATGTCTTCCCTTGATTTGTTAGGTCAATATTTATTGTTTACACTGTTATAGGAAAAGGAGTTCTTAAAAATGTTCCAGATGCCTGTTATTGAAGTGCCCACAAATATGCCAAACATTCGTAATGATTTGCCCATCCAAGCTTTTGCAGTAAGACATTAAGTTCCATGACCTTTCCACCTCTATTCTATGGAAATACGTTATCTATTTATCTTTGTTAACAATTCTTTTATTTGTTGTTATTACATAGACTGCACGTGGTAAATGGGAATTTGTACGTGAAGAAGTTGTAAGTATGTTCAGAGTTGGTCGTCCTGTTTTAGTAGGAACCACTAGGTACTACAACAATATTCTCTCTTAAATTCGTTCGTTATTTATGATTTTGTGGTGATCTGAACATATCTATCATGTTATCTTACTTTTTCCTTTTTGGTGCAGTGTCGAGAATTCAGAATATTTGTCTGCTCTTCTGAGGCAAAGCATGATCCCTCACAATGTCCTCAATGCACGACCAAAGGTTAATTCTTTAATGCAGCAACACAGTGGAATTTTTTACTTTTAATAAGATTGATTATGGTTCTGGAGTTATATTCAAGTTCTTTTATTACATTCAAATTGAACGTTGGAGCTGAGTAATTATTGTTATAGTATGCTGCCAGAGAGGCTCAAACTGTGGCTCAAGCTGGACGAAAATATGCAATCACCATATCTACAAATATGGCTGGAAGGGGTACTGACATTATATTGGGAGGTAATCCAAAGGTGTGTTAGCTCGTTTAATATCTTGTAGATGGAGTAAATTTAAGGCAGAAAAGAATGTGGTGACTGTATGTTGTTTATATCAGATGCTTGCACAAGAAGTTATAGAGGACAGCATACTTACGCATATGAGTAATGAAAATCCTGATCTTGAGGTTGATGAGCCAAAGTCACAAAAGGTAAGACAAATATTATCACTGTACCCTAGTATCCAGTTTCTTATCATCTCCCGGTGGCGTAGGTATTATCCAAAATGAAAATTGGACCTTCATCATTAGCTTTGCTAGCTAAGACGGCTCTGATGGGTTAGTGACCTTTGACTTCAATTCATTAATGGAAAACCCCTTGTTGTACGTACATGTTAATGTTAGTAGTACTATTTGAATGGATTTTGTTTTTTTTTTAAATTTTTTTGCAGCTAAATATGTATCCAAAAGTGAGAACAAGAGTTGGACATATGAGAAAGCAAAATCTATTATTTCGGAATCAATTGAGATGAGTCAGTCAGTGGGTTTGGATGAGCTGGAAAGACTTGTAGAGGAACAGGCAGAGATGTACCCTCTTGGTCCTTGCATTGCACTTGCCTATTTGTCAGTGTTGAAGGACTGTGAAATTCACTGTGTCAATGAAGGGTTGGAAGTGAAACGACTTGGTGGGCTCCATGTGATTGGCACATCTTTGCATGAGTCCCGTAGAATTGATAATCAGGTATATCTACCAGACTATTTCAGGTTTTTTGACTTTCATTCTTTCATTTAGAATCAGAAAGTCGGTAACCAGTTTATATTTTTTGTGCTTTACAAAGCTTCGTGGCAGAGCAGGAAGGCAAGGAGATCCAGGTTCAACACGGTTCATGGTCAGGTAAGTTATATTGGATGATTAATAAAGCTGCAAGTGCAAATCAAGTAGTTGAATAAGTTCTTCATGCTAAATTTCTGTGCAAGTTGTATTTTCTTCATCTTTTTTGTCTTTCTTTTCCTTATTGACTTCCATCTAAGACGATGTAGAAAACTTTTAACCAATCAATGTTACAGTTTGCAGGATGAAATGTTTCAAAAGTTCAACTTTGACACTGAGTGGGCTGTGAAGCTCATATCAAGGATTTCAAATGATGAGGATATGCCAATTGAAGGTGACTCAATTGTTCGTCAGGTGTGATTCCTTGTTTAAACAAGAAAGAGTGATTCATGTTAACATGTTTTGTATAATCTTCCAACTGTTAATATTAATAATAACAAATTTCAGCTTCTATCTCTCCAAGTTTCGGCTGAAAAGTATTTCTTTAACATAAGAAAGAGCCTTGTAGAGTTCGACGAGGTGTTAGAGGTACCTACTTGTCAGCATACATCACCATGTAGCTTGTTTTTATTTTGTCTCTCCTTTGAACTAGGGTTCTCACTGATAATTGCTGTTGCCTTTCATAATCTTTTTTATGTTCAATTATCTATGATTAATTATGTTGAGTTGCTATTGGAGTGTTGAGCTGGAAAATATAGCTTGTATAGATGAAGGAAAAGTAGTTATACTGTTTGAAGTGTCAGATTGTCTCTTTATGAATATTTATTCTTTTTCAGTATTCCAGTGTTTAATTTAGCATGCTTGTTGGTGGCATTACTGAATACATGATATTCTGGTTACAGGTGCAAAGGAAACATGTTTATGATCTTCGTCAGTTAATTTTAACTGGCGATTCTGAGAGTTGCTCGCATCACATAATCCAGTGAGTTGTTCCCATCACATACTTCTTATAATCTACGCCATCTGTATGCATTGAATTCCATGCTATCCAGTTTTTGGGATTAAAAATGGTAGATTTATTAGTGAACATTTGATGAAACCGATAAGATTACTATTTTGGGCATATTCACAATCCAAATGAATGAAACTCAAAATAATTTGGAATTTTTTTCTGTCAAAAGCTCGTAATTGCGTTCATGCTGACTATGCTAGTTATGTCTTTGTTAGGTACATGCAAGCTGTTGTAGATGAAATTGTTCTGGCAAATGTTAATCCATTGAAGGTATTGAATCTCTTTACCTAAATTCAAATTCTAACCAGTTGTATATTTCTGATCTCTTAATCTATACAGCATCCAAAAAGTTGGAGCTTAGACAAACTATTAAAGGAATTCATTGCCATTTCTGGGAAGATTCTAGATGGTGAGGCCTAATTTCAGTCTTATCTCAACTTTGCGATCTTAGTTTGGAAATTTTGTTTCATTTTTGGAATAAATCATATTTCATATTTGCGCTTTCTCCAGATTCATGTACAGGAATTACCGTGGAATCCTTAGTGCAATCACTTGCCAATGTTCATGAAATGAGTGATGTAGATATTAACGACTTCAGGTTTTCAAATTTACCTCAACCTCCAAATGCCTTCAGAGGTATACGTAAGAAGACTTCTTCACTGAAGCGCTGGCTAGCCATATGCTCAGACGATTCACTCAAGTGTGTAAAATATTCAATTTTAATAATTTCGGTTTCCTTTTCATTTGAGCATTAGAGGTTTTTACTTGAGATGTCAATTGCAGAGAGGGAAGATATCGAGTTACTGCCAATCTTCTGCGCAAGTACCTTGGTGATCTATTAATTACTTCATATATGAACATAATTGAAGAGTCTGGTTATGCTGAAGAATATGTGAAAGAAATTGAGGTAGTTTTTCTCTAAAGCTTCCATTAGAGCTTGTCAGTTTTTCCTCTGTATTCTTTTCATAATATATTTCAATCTTGAATCCAGAGAGCAGTTCTTGTGAAGTCCCTGGATTGTTTCTGGAGGGATCATCTTGTGAACATGAATCGATTAAATTCTGCGGTAAGCTACCATCATTGTTTGTCCATTCCAATATTTTCAGTGAAAACAATAAGTAGGCGATGTTGAAATAGTTATTTCTTCCAAAGTAAATTTGTACTAGTTAAAAGAATGAAAGGAAGATTTTTGGACCATCAGATTTCTCCCTTAGTTGTAAAATAACCTTTGCACTTGCTGAAGTAGAGTTTAAACATTGTAATTTGTCAATTTCTCCCACTTTTGCGTCATTGGTTTTTCAACAAATAAATGGTTATTATTACAACTATTGGTCTATAACTTAATATAGCTATTCTCTTCATTTTTATTTTTTTGGATAGGAAATATGTTAAGTACAAGTTAATTTGCTACTTCGATGCAGGTGAATGTGAGGAGTTTTGGGCACAGAGATCCACTAGAAGAATACAAAATTGATGGTTGTCGGTTTTTCATTTCAATGCTTAGTGCAACACGAAGGTTGACAGTGGAATCACTTGTGAGGTACTGGTCATCTCCAATGGAGTCTGAAGAAGTATATGCACGATGATCATAGAATTAGAAAGATTATATATATGTGTGCGTATATATACAAACCACACATGCATGTATCATAGTATAGGTCTTGCATTTTAGTCTTCTTGTAGATTTAGGGCGTACCATTTATTGATTCTTAATGTTAAAAGCTCTGAAACTAATTTGTTTGATGGAGAAGTAATGTAGTGAGGCATTATATATATGGTCGGAATCCACAGTTATCCTGTTGGTATAGTTTTGAGATCAAAGTGATTGTACTGTTTTCATGCAAATTTGGTTGGTTATAACTTTCAAAGTTTTAGAACAACTCATTTCAAATGATTTGATATCTGTTTTTTGGAAGTGAGGTTTAAATATCTATATTCATATCTATTCTATTGAGATTACATAAGGTATTAATTTGGACGACTATAGCGACAGTGACTCGAGCTGTGCTTTCTGTGGTGACTGGGAAGAATCGCTGGACCATCTTCTCTGTTACTGTGAATTCGCTTCAGAAGTCTGGCAGAGAATCGGACTTTGGAGTAAAATTGGGCCGGTGTTCTTTTTTTCTTTCAAAGATGTGATCGAGCTTCACAAGTCTGTGGAGGTGGGAAAGAAAGCAAGGGGTGTTCTCAAAGGCATCATGATGATAACGTGTTGGCATATTTGGAAGGCTCGAAACGAAAAAAAGTTTGAGAATGTGGTGAAGAGTAGTGAAAGTGTTTTTCAAGAGATAAAAGCTAGAGGTTATCTTTGGTATAAAAATAGATCAAAGAATTGTAACATTAGTTGGCATGATTGGGTTTCTTTCAATTTCGTGTAAACATGTGATATGCGGCCGGCGGGTATGGTTACTTCTCACTTTTTTATGAAAGCCGTCACTGTACCTTTGGGTAGAGGCAAGACTGTCTACATCTCACCTTCTCCATACCCCGCTTATGCGGGATTGGGTATTGTTGTTTTCGTCGTAGATTATGGTATTCATGTAAGTTTTCCTAAATAGGAGTAACAAATTTATATAACTTTTTCCTGTAGGCATAGTACGGCAGTTACACATATGTATACAAAGATTACACAATGAACTATATATGTTACCACAACATTAGTTGTATAGCCGGCAACAACATTGTTATTATTATTAGAGTATTAATTATTTATTACTATTACTATTTGAGCATTTTTCAGCCGGCTGTAACTTACAATTTTTGTAGTTTAGTTTAAATAAGTTTTTAATTTGTTGCCATTGGGCATTACAGCTTTTGGTTGTTGATTTCATCTCATATTCTTTGTAAATTCAGCCTAATATTTTAGCATCATATATAATAGCTTCATCAAACATAAGCAATATTGTTTCCACTACACAATGCCAGTTCTTGCAACCAAAACTGCATAGATTTATTATTATACTTAAAGTTCCTGTTTCGTTTGTTGGAAATGGGCCGGGTTTTCGTGGTTTCGTTTGTTTTTGTTCTTCTTTTTCATGTTGGAAAGACGGAAAGAAAGGATGTAAGAGATGCATTGGTGGATTTTATGGATGAACTTGATCCTGAAAACATGCATGTTATAAAAGGTTGGGGATGGAATAAATCTTCTGATCCGTGCACGCCGAGTCGTTGGTTCAAGGTTGAGTGTGACAACCTCAACCAAACCGTGAAGCACATTATTCTCGACCAGTTAAATTTAACTGGAAGAGTTGATTTCGAATCTGTTTGCAAGGAAACTAATCTTCTTAAACTTAGTTTGAATAATAACAATCTTTCAGGAAGCTTGCCAGGAGAGATATCAAACTGTAAAAAGCTTAGGCATTTGTATCTAGCTGGGAATCGCTTTTCAGGTAACCTTCCTGATTCGTTGAGCGATTTGACCGATTTGGTAAGAGTCGATATATCTAACAACGAGTTCAGTGGTGAGTTGCCAAACTTGTCAAAAGACACAGGTTTGTTAACCTTTTTAGCCCGGAACAATCACTTTACTGGGCAACTTCCGAAGTTTAACTATGATCAGCTTCAAGAGTTTGATGTCTCGAATAATGATTTGACTGGTAAAGTCCCTGATCATACCGGTCGTTTTGGTGCCAAAAGCTTCATTGGCAACCCTCAGTTATGTGGGAAAGAGTTGGCGAAAAAATGCGGAAAGAAAAACTCACATGAGTTTCTTATGTATTCGGGTTATGCCATTCTTAGTTTAATCGTTCTCGTTTTGATTGGTTTATTACTCCTCAAGAAAAAGGAAAAACTTGAAGATACTAAGAGCATCTCCTCCATGAAAAACGGAGTTAAAAGCACTAAAGATAGTGGTATTTCAAGTGATTCCAAGACTGGTGTGACCAGATCAGAATTCTCATTAACATCGTGTGAAAATGGTGGGGTTTCATCTTCACTCGTTGTTCTTACAAGTCCAGTGGAAGCGGTTAATGGGCTGAAATTTGAAGATCTGCTTAGAGCGCCGGCTGAGTTGATTGGAAGGGGAAAACACGGGAGTCTTTATAGAGTTCTTCCAAATGGAGGGATTCCGCTTGTTGTTAAAAGAATCAAAGAGTGGGATATTCCAAGAGATGAATTTAAGAAAAGAATGCAAAGAATAGACCAAGTGAAACATCCTAAAGTGTTACCTGTACTTGCATATTATTGTTCTAAACAAGAAAAGCTACTGGTTTATGAGTTCCAGCCTAATGGCAGTGTCTTTGAGCTTCTCCATGGTAATTAGTCCTTTACTTCTTTCACTAGATTTTGGATAATCACAAGCTTCATAGTATTACTATTAGAAAGGGTACTTTTCTGGCCCAAAACTTGGTCAAGTTGGGTCCTGTGTTAATCTTTTAGGTCTGTTTGGGATAAACAACGTGTCTAAAATGGGCTAAAGCTAAAACAGTCCTTGAAGTTGTGGGTCAAAACCCGGGTCCGGGTTGGGTTGTGTTGACTTGGTAATAGATTTATGAACTTTATCTATAATTATATATCACGTGTAAAGTATGATTAATATGTTGGTTGATATGATATCCAAGAGATTATGAAAAATGGCATGTCAACTTGTTGGACCCGAACCCATTTGACATGTTTTCAAAATGACTCGTTTTAGGTACTTTACTCAACCTGTCCCGTTTTCCATATCTACTTATAATCATTAGCTCATTACAATTCTTTCGATAATTTGCAGGACCACAAAATGGACAAAATTTTGACTGGGGAAACAGACTAAACGTCGCATGCAACACGGCAGAAGCACTAGCATTCATGCATAAAGAGCTTGAAGGTGATCAAATAGCTCATGGAAACTTAAAATCATCAAACATTTTGCTGACAAAAGACATGGAGGCTTGCGTGAGTGAATATGGTTTAATGGTGGTAGACGATGGCTCACAGAAGAATAGTGCCTTCAATGTTGATGTGTATGCATTTGGTGTGCTTCTTCTTGAGTTGCTGACAGGGAAGCAAGTTCAGAGCAACGGGTTTGATCTGGCTAAGTGGGTTAACTCGGTGGTTAAGGAAGAATGGACTGGTGAGGTGTTTGACAAGACGTTGGTAGTTGAATGTGCGAATGAAGAACGAATGGTGGCGTTGTTGAAGATATCTTTGCAGTGCATAAATGATTCACATGATTTAAGACCTAGCATGGATCAAGTTGCAACAATGATAGTTACTTTGAAGGATGATGAGGATAGATCCATGGCCTCTTCAGATCCATGATTTCAAAAGTAAAAATCTTGATTAGGGTCTTTCTAAATGGAAAATCTTGAAATCTGATCACTTTGCAGATTCAAAATCGATGTTAGTTTATATGATATCATACCTAGCTATATTTGTTTTTTTAATTGTTTTAAAGAATAAGTGCAATGGTACCTGATGTTAATTAATTTGTTGAACAATGTAATTTCTTTAATGTTGACATATAATTCATATATATTGTAGATATTCTTGTTGCTTGGTCTATACAAAGGCTGAATTGAAAGCAAGCATGGTGTGATTGGTGTCGATTTAACTTTTGCCTGTTTGGTCTTCATGACCTCGGGCGCGCGTTCTTTACTCTCGAGCTTGGTGTTAGCTGCAAACATTAGGCAAGAGCCTCGGGACAAAGAGCTTGATGGCTCATTCAAATGACGATTCCTTTACTATAACTCGCACCGCCACTTTTCAGTGAATTGCATTATACATAAAGACCGGGTTAATGCATTCCTAAAACCTTCTTCAAGATCCATAAGACATTCTTCATGCTGTACTTTGTTACAAGTGATCATTACGTACTCATAATTAAGGTATTGTGGTTTATCATTTATATGTAATAATATGACCCCTGGTTCAAGTACTAGAGTCTAGAGGTAACAGGGTAACACTTGGTTCGTCTATATGACAAGTGATGCGTAAAAATAGCTCGTAATTAGTTGGCATTTTACGATTAATATTCAAAACTATATTTCAAACATTAATTATTCGTAACAAATGTTATTAGATTAATCAATGTTCTATAATACAATGATCAATGTTGTCTTTCAGGTGTACAAGTGGTGTAACCGCATAATCAAGTGTTGGTTAGAGCATGTGGTACCTAGGGTGGTACGACGTCACTCAACAACTACCCCAGTGTTTAAAGTATCGTTTTTTGACGTTGGCAATCAATCTTTTTTAAAATTGATTGATTTTCTCTTTCTAATTTTTTCTTTATTAAATTTAAATAATAAGCGTTCTTATCATACTGAATAGTGTGATAATAATAATGGAATAAAAGTGATAAAGTTGAAAAAAATAATTTGTTGTTGATGTAACTATCTTGAGTCATTCAGGGTTTAAAAACAACACATGATATTTTTTTTTTATTGAAGATGTTTTTATGTATATGTAAATATTTGTGTTTGAAAAAGGTTTGCACATTTTGAACATCTAAACATAAAACTAACTGACATAATTTAACAACTAAAAACAAAACGTAACAGAAATTTATAAATGTGATTAATTTGTTAAGTTTATAAACATAATTAAAAGTCTGGTGATGGTAAAATAATTAGTGGTTAAGATAAAATAATAATAATAATAAGGGATTAGTATTTTGAAATGTATACAACTAATCTCTTTTTGTCATTGTGGGTAAACAACTTAAATCCTGTGCATTGTAGACAAGAACTTGTTTTTTTTGTTCGAACGAAGTAAA
>JAOEHQ010016790.1:0-15212 GCA_025447715.1 Asclepias incarnata
CCATAAGGAGGGGTTGGAGGTCCTGCAAATCGCAAGTCAAAATTGCCTCCAACACGTCTGAATCGAAATACACTTTAAAAAAAAAAATAATAAAATTTCTGGATACCCTTGAATAAAAGGTATGCTACATCCCCCCTGGTTGTGACTAAATTGAATATGGTGGTTGTAATTCAAAAGATTTCACTAAAACCCTAGAATCCAAGCCAACATCAAGATCGTCTCTTCAATTTCACACACACACACACACACACACACGCATCTCTCCAACAATGGAAACCAAATCCAAACCCATACCCATACCCAAACCCAACCCCAAACCAAAACCAAATCAAAGCAAAATCCCACCTCAACGCAAACGCTTACTTTCAAACCCAAACCCAAATCCAAATCAAAACAAACCCGCAACAATCATAACTATCCCATCATCTTCCTCAGATACATTATCATCTTCATCTTCCGATGAGCGCGTTAAGAAGACACGCGACTTGCCCAACTTGTCTGACTGCCATGGCTGCGGTGTGCGGATCAATTATACGAACCCTAGAGAAAGACTGCAGCCCCTGGTTAGTAATTGGCGCGTGGTTTTGCTGTGTAAGAAATGTTGTAAGTTTGTTGATATGGGTAAGCTTTGTAAGTATTGTTTTGAATTTGTTGATGATGTTAATGATTGTTGTAAGTGTTGTGATTGTGGGAATTGTGTTCATAAAGAGTGTGTTAAAAAGTATGGACCGGGGTCGGGTTATGGGTTTGGTCTGCTTAATGGGTCCGGGCCGGTTAATGGGTCCAAGGCGGTTAATGGGTCCGGGCCGGTTATTGGGTCCAATGCGGTCAATGGGTCCGGGACTGTTAACGGGATTGCGACGGTTAATGGGTATGGGGAGGTTAATGGGACTGGTTCGGGTAAAGGGTTTACGATTTGTGTGGATTGTTGGATTCCTGATGGGATTTTGAAGCGGTTTCAGGTTAGGAAGAAGAAATGTAGGGAAAGGGAGAAAGAAAGTTTGCCCGAGTCTTTAAAGGATGTGGAAATTAATGGGTTTGACACGTTAGGGGAAGAAGTGGAAAGAAAGGTTGCAGCTGCAGTGAAAGCAGGTGAGAATGCATTGAGGAAGGCAGTGGTTGCAAAGAATGCGGTTGCATTGGCGAATGGAGTTTTGAATGTTGTTAAAAATAGGAAGGTTGGAAAAATGAAGAGTGAGGCTAAGATTGTGGATGATGTCGAGTTGGCGTTTATGTTGCATAGAGCGATTAATAGCTCTCCTAGGACATCTAGGTATGCTTGTTTGAAAAGTTCAGTTAGAGAGGATGATGAACCGTTAGTGTGTTATTCGAGAAAGCGTGCGAGGAAGAAGCGTTGTATGATGAACAGTTTGGATTTGCCGTTGATTTGTTATTATAGAAGACGTGTAAAGCGTGCGTTGAGGAAATCGACTTCTTTGGATGTGCCATTAATGTGTTATTCTAGAAGGATTGATAAACGTGTTTCTGTGTCGTCTGCTGGATTAAAGGATTCTAATTGTGGTTCTAATTCAGAGAACAGTTTAAATGGCAACGACTGTCAAGCAAATGAGGGGGGAAGAATCGATACGAAGCCTCGTCGCTATGTCTTTAAATACTACAGAATTGGAAAAGGCACACCAAGACCTTCAGTTTTTGCCAAGGATTCTGATTGTGGTTCTTGTATGAATTTTGCTAATATGATTTCTGACGACATGTATGATACGAGGGATTTTGGAACCGGTAAAGAATGCCATGAAGTTTGTAGAAAATGCGAAGATAATACTAACCGTTTTTTGCTAAAATACAAGAGATCTAAACCTGATTTTAGTTGTGAAGCTGAAGGGTTTTCTCCACCGCTACTTTCAGACCATCCCGAGGATTCCACAACTTTATCTGATACCAGGCTTCAGTTGTCTTCAGAAGGAGAGCTCTGAACTTTCAGGTATTGTTTCAGTAGTTAATTGATGGTGATGACATGGAGGTACTCGTATCTGTTCAAATGATTTTAACTTCCCTTGTAAAGTTTCAATTTCTATGTACTTGATAGTTGATATGAAGCTTTTCTATAAATGTAGTTCTTCGTGGTTAAAGATGGATATTCTCATTATGTTGTTCTCTTGTGCTTGATTTGATGTGCTATAGTCACACCTATTCTTGTCTATAATCCTTCTAATTAGTTTGCTCTTCAATAGTAAGTTTAAATAAGGACAAACCTAGGTATAAGGCTCTTTTTCGGTGCTTTATGTAGCTGTATGATTTGTGTCATTTTTAGCTGTTTATAGATTACATATAAGTGTTACTTGTATCAGTATGATCCTCTTGGTTCTCTTGTATCCTTGTCACCAAGTGGTTGCCGTGGCTTTGAGGACCCATATTTTGCGAATTTATTAATTATTATACATAGCGTACTTGTTAATTTCATTTTTACATTCTTTTTCAACACCGGAAACATGTGGCGTGGCTTATAAATGGTGCGCTCTTCATTTTTTTGGATATTTTGTTCTGTATCTTTATCTTGATGATATGCTTAATATCGAAGTTGAGTGAAAGGGGACTGCAGTACATGGTATTGCATCTGTTGAGAGTTTTGGGTTAAAGATCTGGGTATCCTCTAGTATTGTTTGGAATTTAGTTAACTAGATCCTGTAAGAGTTCTTTTGTTTGCCTAAGGAAATGTGTCTTCACTATTTTCACAATTATTTCTAGAGAATTGTGCACCCATGTTGTAGACTTTGTTGAAGTACCCACTAGAAGCTCAGCTTAAAGTCTTTTTGGTGAGTCTATTTGTCTATTTTGAGACAAGTCATTGTGATGCTGTTCACAATCTGGGTATACAAAGGATTCTCCTATGCTTGCTAGGATTGAGGTCTTAAGATTTACAACAGGGTACCGTATCGACTTTGGAGCATGAGCCAGAAGTTTTGCTTTAGGGGCTTGTTAGGTTGGATATGGTTATAAAAGGATCTGCTATATAGAACTGTAATTGTGATTCTCTCGAGGCTTTATTTTAGGGCCCCTTTCCAGCTTTTTGTTAATGATGGATGATGATTTTTTCATCCATATATTGTTTTGGTCTTACTGAAAATCTAGTTCTATCACTCCAAGTTTCCATTCTTTTGAAAGCACAGCAACAGTGCTGCCCCAGCAAGTGATTTGATTTGTTTAACTTTAGCCTGTAAATACCCTTTTCCTGACTTGGTGTATGCTGCTCTGATGAAAATTTGAATTGTTAAGCAGTTATGTTCAAATATGAATTTGTTGAGTATTACTTAAGTGTCACAACTGCCGATAATAACCAAATACAAAACTTGGGGACCAAAGTTAATGGTTTCTGTAAGTAGTAACGATCACAATGTTTAAACTTAAAGTTTTTTGCAGAAAAGAATGTTGCAATAATCACGGGACATTTTAAAATGAAAATTGTTGTTGATTTCATTGGACTGGAGTATTGTTATGACATCCAGTTCCTTATGCTTATTCAGCTGTTCACTGCTTCACATTTAAGGAGATGTGATGTGTATAGTGATAGCCCAGGTTTTTACCTAGAATGCAATGCATAACAGGACATTGATATATATATATATATATATATATACATCTGACTTTTCATGCAACGTATAAGACGATATTCATTGATTTGTAATTATAATCCATGTATTAGTGATCCATATAAGAACATGAAGTTTAGATTGCGAAATTGATCTTTTTGAAGAAGATGGAACAGGATGTTAGAGTTTCGACTTTGTCAGTAAAAAGCTTACAAGATATAGAATTACATCGACCCCTGAACTTACATAAATACAGTTATACAGGAGACTGCTGGGGCATAATTAATTCATAGACCATGCTAATGATCAGAAATTGATGATAAGCCCCTGAACATAAAAAATTTCATACCAGCTCATGCATATATAATAAAGTTATAGATTTACTTGAATTTAATAGCATATGACTACTTGAGCTTTCTGAAATTGCATCAGACGCGGGACTTTTCCGATATTACACACTATACTGGTAATTGAGGCATGGATAAATATTAATGACCCTCCAAGTACAAGTGGATATGTTAAGACATGCCATGTCCATGCAAAAGCTGAAAATTTGGTGACTTTAACATCTAGTAGCTAGAAGTACAGCATGATGGTAGGAACAATTGTGAATCTCCATGGGAAGGTATTAAGTATGTGTAAAGCACTGCCTAATCTTGTGTTCATGTTCATTATATGATTCCTATTTATCGTTCTAACCTATAGGGATTTTTTTGTTTCTATACCAACATGTGTTTAGGGTTTTCTGAGTTTATAAACATCTTTATGTTAGAGAAGGTTGCCTTCTTAAATAGTACTCTTCCTTGGATAATGAATTTTATTAAGATAGATATATGAACAATAATACTATCGCTCCGTAACTTCCTACTGCCAGTTAAATATAATATAATATAATAGCAGAGTAAGCCAAGAAGTGTATTTTTAGAAGTAACATAGTCTATTAGTAGAAACCAAGTTTTCCGTATGAAGCTGTAGTTAAACAAAATAATGCTTGGAGTAAAAATAATAAGGGAATAGAAGCTAATTATAACCATTTCTATTTAAAGTGTTATCATGGCGTGGCATGTGTTCCGCTACTTTTTAATATATTATCGGGGTTTCAGCTTTGGTGTGGAGTGCACGCCCGTTCCATTTAATTAAACGACGTTAGATTCCCGAAATCCCATTTTTGTCTTTATGCAAGTGCAATCCTACATCTCGTTGTGGTTTGCCATGTCTTTTTCTAATTTGGTATTGTGTCTAATAATTTAGTTGCTTAAGAAGCACCATGTTTATGCATGGTTTATTGAAGTTATATTTTGCCTTACTTATTTTAGCTTTGTTTCCTTGCTTAAACATCTCAACTATTTGATCGCATGCAACTAAATCATGCATATTGATGATGAACCAAACCTTTCATTTGGGTAGACAATTGTGTTCCTTGTTTTTTTTGTTTAATGCACGTCCCTCTGTTATATGAACAACATGACCATTTGGTCATTGATAGGATAATCTTTAGCAACAAGTGCTTTTTGCTATATATTTTTGGAGAAAACTACAACACCCCTTTATATTAGTCACCTGAAACCCTTTTTTGCTATTCTGCAGATATATAACGTATAAGTAATTGCAATTCGTATTCTTATGGCAACATTCTTTAAGATGATTGATATTACTATTCGTATAGCAAGCCTCTTTTTCATAAGTTCTGTTAATATAATATGGTTTTTCATTGTATAAACTCTACTTTCCTCTCATATATATGTTATTTCTCCACTCCTTGTGGATTGCACACCCTAAGTTTATATTTAGGTCTTTTGATTTGATTTTTGTTATTGAGGAAATGGTGGTGGTAGTATGTATTCTGCAGTCCTTGATTTTTTTAAACTAATCTATCCATGTTCTCTACGGAGCGTGCTCTTTTGATTCATGTTGTACAATCAAAAATTTCTGCAATAGCTAATAAGAATGTTATCCTATATTGGCATCTTCCTTCCTAGGAGCCTTTATTTTTCAATTTTTGTTTTATCTTGCGCTGAGGATGTTTTCAAATGCAGTAAACTACGAATTTTGTCCACACAAGAATTTATTACATAGTAGACAATAATCAAGAAAACAAATGTACATGCATTTCCATGCTTTTAATCATGGTTGCCAACACAATTTAATCTATCTCCTGGAATGCTTTATTTGAAATTGTTATCTAGTTGTGACACTATCGTTCACTTTTGACACTATCTTTAGCTTTTCATACCATCTTTTGGTGACCATTATAGATAACTATACTATATAATACTCAGGTAGACCCACCCATGCATGATATATATATATACATATATATATATATATCCTATGGAAGGGGCTCTATCTTTGACTAGCAAGTATCTGTAATTCTTGTGCTAATTCACATAACAATCTTGGCGATATAATATTCTAATTCCTGCTTTCATAATAATGGCCGTAAAAATCGATGTACGCATTCCGGTTTCTGCGGACAGATCAGAACATGAACATAGCCAGATTTTTGTAGAAGGCGACTTTGACTACTCGCAAAGGGGACAATGGCTTCGTGCTGCTGTTCTGGGAGCCACTGATGGACTAGTTTCTGTTGCATCTCTGATGATGGGTGTTGGGGCTGTTAAACAAGATGTGAGAGCCATGATTCTTAGCGGCTTTGCTGGTTTAGTTGCTGGTGCTTGCAGTATGGCAATTGGTGAATTTGTTTCTGTTTACTCTCAACGAGATGTGGAGGTGGCTCAGACGAAGAGAGATAAGAGAAGTACAGGGAACCATGAGGAAAGCGAGAAGGAAGCACTACCAAATCCCTTTCAGGCTGCTGCAGCATCGGCTCTTGCTTTTATGTTAGGGGCGATCATGCCTTTACTCGCTGCTGCTTTTATAGTGGACCATAAGATTAGGCTCGGTGTGGTGGTAGCCACTGTGAGCTTGGTGCTTGTGTGTTTTGGGTGGATTGGAGCTGTTTTAGGGAGGAGTCCAGTGGTGAAGTCTTGTTTGAGGATCGTGGTTGGAGGTTGGGTTGCTATGGCCATTACTTTCGCATTGACCAAGTGGATAGGCTCTATTGGGCTGTAGTGTTACAGTTATATGTCTTGCATTTTACTATGACGTGATTGTTGTTCAGATTTCAACTGTGTATATCCCACTTTCTCTGATTGATGTTCAATGATAAGGTCTTGTATCATACTCTGATGATTTGAATCACATAGATCCTTCTTTATCTGTTAGTGTATTCTCTTATTGCTATGGTAATGTGTTCAACCGCATCATCTTGAGGTTTTCTAGGGAATGTATACTTCATTGTGTGGCTAATGAATAGCCAGTGTTTTCTTGTCATAGGATTTGGATGAACTACGTACTTTGCCAATACTTTCATCAACATCTCGATTTACTTATCCTTGTTTTAGATATGTAGTTTTGTATTTCCACTGTGATATACCCCCTTTGTCCCAAACTAAGTGTCCACAATGTAAAGTCAATATATGAGAGAACAATTATTTTCGGACAAACTTATTATAAGTGTAGACATTTATTTTGGGACGGAGGGAGTAGTATGATTCTCCAGTTCTTCATCTAATGAACACTTATTGTTACTTGTTTGGGAGACTATTACTTGGTAGAATGAGGAAGATGGGGATATAATCGTATTATCTAGGCAACCGGCATTTATTTTATAATCAAATTAGGCAATGTTAGTATTTCCATGATTATAGTATAATAGGGGAGGGTATTATATTCATAGATAACTCAATAAATTCGGATTATGAGATCTGGTTTAGTATGTTTGAGTCAATATGGATTCTAGGTTTTAGTTAACCATCATATAGAGATGTTTTACCTCTCGAAACTAGACCATTATAGCTATTGGAGTTGGCTCATCTCTTGTATATTGTTTTATGGTACTCATTACCATCATCTATTGCTATATTGTTTAACCTACTATTCTAACCAATGCACAGTTATACATAGTCTGCTTTTGCCTATGCTGTTTATATTGTATACTACTCTTTACTCTACAGTTCAAGTTCAAGGAAGCCGCTTACTTTACTTTTGGCCACTTTCAAGTTATTATTCAAACTGTGTTTGAGTGTTCTTCTTTGCATGTTGTGATCTCAACATTTCACATAATGAGTTCTGCCTCTCAAGATGCAGGTTTCCTTCAAAAGTTTTGCCGTCAAGCTTGAGGTTCTATTTCTGTATATACTTTTTTTCTTTTAATGTTTGTATCTTAGAATTAGAATATGCAAATTGATATATATCAAATACCAGTTTAGATATTGTCACTGTTTATTGTGTTGCCCGAATCTAACTGTTTAGAAATTGGTTTAATATATCAGAAATGGAGCTCTTTTTTCAGTTCATTTTTATTTTGTGGGCGGTGTGGATTCCACACTCTTTTAATTTTTTAATGCATCTTTTCACCGCATGTGCACACTCCAATTCAGTTTTTTAGTGTCTTTCGATTGAGCGTCGGTACTTTTTGAGTCTCTCTCCGTAGGCGTGCAAAACAACAGAGCCACTGCTCTTCTGGGCGGTGAAGTGGACAATCCCTTATTCCAGCTTTAGAGGAGCATCTTTGCATGAATCAATACTAAGTTCCAGTTTTTTTATTGAGTGGATTGTGGCAATTGTGTGGATCCACACTCCTTCAATTTTTTAATGTATCTTTCCACCACTTGTGGATGGCACACTCTATTCAGTTTTATAGTGTTTCAATTTTATATTAAACGGATTGTGGCCGTTGTGTGGATTCCATATCTTCGATTAATCCAACTTTAGCTTTGGACTGCAGTTTTTTTCCTTTTCATTATACCAAATATAAGCTCTCAAAGTGTCACCAATGGATGCTCTTTCTTTAAGGCTGTGTCTTAAATGTGTGTGTAATTGGGGGAACTTTTATGCGATATATGCACACGACTTTCTCTTTAGTCACTTTTAAGCTCTACTTTCAGCACTTTAAATGTTTTAACTACATTCGTCTTGAGCTGTAGTAGTTTTTTCTGGGGATCTAAATACTGCTCCAGATAACCTTTATGAAAATTTGATTAGTAAATTTCTTGGCACATTAATAATTTAATAGTTATACCATCATGAAGACAGGATAGAAAGGGTAGAAGGGCAAAACCAATAACTGGATTAATTAGATGGGGGTGAATATGATATTTTAAAGTTTAAAGAGTGTTATATTCGAAATTTACTCAACTGGTCATCCTCTCCAGCTAATGTTCATAATCTTCTATGGGCTTCAGGCTGGTAAGTTTGGTATCGACATGACAAATTTCTTAATTAATTATGTAGGAAAACAGTGAATAATGCATCCGTCTTAATTATATGATGCTTCTATGATTCTGTTAGGAGTATGGCGTTATAAAAACCAAAGGAATTGAAAGTTTGAAAAGGATTATAGGAAAGAGGAATTAGAACTTTAATAACCATTGCAGGTTGTGTATGTGGTGCACACGTCTTTTAATTTCACATACTAAACATGAGCTACAAAAATTTTCATGATTTGCTTTGAGAGCTATCTGTGGGGGTAATGAGACATATCCTGCCAGTAGTAGTTTAAGTGCTCTCCAGGAGTCACTACATGGTCATTAGTGAGGATTAATTATGAGTTGAAACATATGATCTTCTTCTATTTACATAAGAGTTATATTTAGTGCCATCTGTTATAGAAAATGCAGGAACATATCAAAGAAGGATCTTACAAACTTTTAGGGTCATCAGGATGCGTATGATTTACTTTTGTGTGGATTCCATACTCCTTGTATATATTTTAAAAATTGTCTTTCCACTACGTGTGAAGTCTTTCTTTTTTAATTATTATTTATTAACTGCATGGTGGCAGTAGTGTGCATTCCACAAGCCTTGAGTTTTTTAATGATCAATCTTCCAACTTCTGTATGTTATCTTATACACCTTTCTCTAGTGTTTTACATTTTATTTCTTTCCTAGATTTATGAGGTTAAAAATCAACAAATTTAGGTGTTTTAGTAGTTAGTAGTTACCATCATTTCTTTTGTTGCTACAATGCCTCTTTACTTTGGTATTTAGCACTCAAAAATCTGGAAAGATATATTTAGGAATGTTCTTTTCACACTGTATCATGAACAGACCATTCATGGAAATGTTCTCAGAAATATGAATTATTTTTCTGTGATAGACTCCGAAGATCCAGAACTGTTATTTCAATCGGTGATTATGCCTCTAGTTACGACAACAATGGCTCTAGGGAATAAACATGGCTCTGTTGAAAAGTTCTCTAACTTCTTTTGAAGTATTATGAAATAGACCAACAGGCCTTTGGTTATCCAAGGTTTATATAAGGCTCTCCATCAACCAAGTGATTTGGGTTCAAGGTCCATGCTGGGCAAGGGTGAAGGTTTAGTGACCTTCTTACACTAGTATCAAGAAATGGAATAATAGCTATAGAATTAAGGAACGGAAATTGGAAGTGAAGCAGATAATAGAAGTTAGTATTATCTTCCATACTTATTCAAGCACGTGCATATGCTATGAGTGCTAAAATGTACAGCCAAGTCAAAATGAATTCTTGATCTGTATTAAGCTATGATATTTGGTATACAATAATACAGTGTAGACTGGTACACAATAATATAGCTTAGACAATAATCAAGTTATGCATTTATAAGATTGTCATAATGGCTGCTGATATGATTTTATCTATTTCTTGGGATGCTTTATTTAAAATATTACTAGCAGCCTAGCAGGGGCTTGTGGATTACATCTTTAACTTTTTCCACCATCTGCAGATTAATCATCATAGACACACATATACTATATAATATTTATGTAGACTCATATTTACATACTATATATACCCATTAAGAGGGACTCTAACTTCCACAAGTTAGTTCATTTATCATTCTTTGTGAGATAATACCCTTTCTTTCTTCTATCTCCATGTCTGTACAAAATGATGTATGCATTCCTGTTTCTGAGGATAAATCTGGATGGGAACTTGGCCAAGTCACCCAAGTGTCTTTAGAGGAAAACCGCGACTACTCGCTAAGGGGACAGTGGCTGCGTGCTGCTGTTCTGGGAGCCACTGATGGTCTAGTTTCTGTTGCATCTCTGATGATGGGTGTTGGAGCCGTTAAACTAGATGTGAGAGCCATGATTCTTACAGGCTTTGCTGGTTTAGTTGCTGGCGCTTGCAGTATGGCAATAGGTGAATTTGTTTCAGTCTACTCCCAACGAGACGTTGAGGTGGCTCAGATAAAGAGACATAATATAGTTACTGGAAATGATAATAGAAGTGAGAAGGAAGCATTGCCTAATCCAGTTCAGGCAGCTCTAGCATCAGCAGTTGCATTTATGTTAGGGGCCATTATACCCTTGCTTGCTGCTGCTTTTGTAATGGACCATAAGGTTAGGCTGGGTGTGGTGGTAGGCACAGTGAGCTTGGCGCTTGTGGTTTTTGGGTGGATTGGAGCTGTTTTAGGCAGGAGTCCTGTAATGAAGTCCTGTTTTAGGATTCTGGTTGGAGGGTGGATGGCTATGGCCATTACATTTGGACTGACCAAGTGGATAGGCTCTACTGGACTATAGCTTTACGGTAGTTTGTATTTTACCTGTTTACTATGACATAATTTCTGTATATATGAATATGTGAAGTGATAGAATAAAAGTCTCTTTTGTGTAATAACACTGGCTATTGGACTGCTTCTCTCTTGTTTGAGGTAACTGTTTGGCAAGTAGTACTGCTTTGAATAATCATTATGTAAATTTGATTTACTTGGAGATAAAATTTGTAGCACGATGAGTAAATATAATACCATGAAGGCAGAATAAGTAGCTAAACCAGTAAGTGGAACGGAAGTCATCGAATGTTCATACATTCTTTCCTTGCATTAGCGTGCCTTTCAGAAGATGAAACGGTATCGGCCCCTTCTATTTAATCTGTAATTAGCATCAGTATCATTGCTTATGGCAAAGGTGGTCAAAATATCATACAAGGAGCCTACCTGTTTTTTTTTTCTCTCTAATTTTTTTTTAACTTGTTAATATTCATGCTAAATCATAGAATTTTCTTTTGTGTGGATTCCACTCTCCTTTCATATATTTTACATATCTCACCATTGCTTGGGAGTGGCATCTCACTCCATTTTGATGTTTCTCTCATTTAAATATTGAGTGAATGGTAGCAGTCATGTGTATTCCACAAGCATTTTTTTTTTCAATTATCAATCTGTTTAAAGATTCTTTCTATATTTGTTAACCCAAAGTCTGTTTTCTTGGATGCTTTAGATAAATCGATTATCAGGGGCTTGTGGGATACACACTCTTTAACTTTAATTATCTACACATAGATCATTATAGACAAATATGATCTTTATATTATAAATGTAGACCCACACATACATACTATATATGGTCTATAGAAGGGACTCTAGTCTACCTTCAACAAGTCATCTCTGGTTCTTCTCTTTATTTATCATTCTTTGTAATATACATTCTCATCCCTGCTTTCACGATCGTGGCTGCAAAAACGATGTATGCAATCTGGTTTCTGGGGAAAAATCCGAGAAGGAAAATGGCCAAGTGTCTATAGAGGAAGACTTTGATTACTCACAAAGGGCGCAATGGTTGTGTGCTACTGTACTGGGAGCCACTGACAGTTTAGTTTCTGTTGCATCTCTGATAATGGGTGTTGGAGCTGTTAAACAAGATACGAGAGCCATGATTCTTACAGGCTTTCTTGGCTTAATAGCTGGTGCATGTAGTATGGCAATTGGCGAAATTGTTTCAGTTTCTTCCCAACGAGACATAGAGGTGGCTCAGATGACAGAGATAAATAAATTTCTGGAGATGATGATAGAAGTGAGATGGAAGCACTGCCAAATCCCATTCAGGCAGCTGCAGCATCACCCCTTGCATTTATGTTAGGGGCCACTATGCCCTTACTTACTGCTGCTTTTATAATTGACCAAAAGGTTAGGCTGGGTTTGGTGGTAGCCACGGTGAGCTTGGCGTTTGTGCTTTTTTGGTGGATTGGAGCTTATTTTGGAAGGTGTCTGGTTGGAGGGTGGTTGACTATGGCTATTACTTTCTCATTGACCAAGTGGATAGGCTGTACTGGCCTGTAGTTTACACTAGATTGTAGTTTCACTTTTTAGTACAACATAATTTCTGTATTTTTCGATAGTAGATGTGATAAAATAAAGAATCTTTTTTTGTAATACCTACCAATGCGTATTGTGTTTCCTGAGACTAAAATGATTGATATATTAGAGAAGGAGCCGTCTTCTTTTGAAATTCATCTTTATGAGGGCCGGGGTGCTGTGGTTACCACACTTCTTTTTATTTAATTCATCTTTCCACCTTTTATGGACTGCACACTCCAGTGTCAGTTTCTTATTTGTTGCTTTTTAAGTTTTTCGAGATATTGTTTCATTTATATATCTAACGGGGTTGTGGCAGTCGTGTGGATTCCACAATCTTTAATTTTCAGTTGACATTGTTTAATCCAACTTTACTTGTGGACTGTACACTTTCTTCTTTTCATTATAATAAACATAAGTTATCAAAATGTTTCCACCATCATGACCTCGACAAGCAGGGACCATGATTTTGACTTGATAATCTTTGTGAGGTGGTAATCTTTCTTTCTTCTCATGAGGTTCACTGATTTATTTTTAATTGTGATTTATCTGCAGATAGATTTGAGCATCAAGCTGCCAAAATCTCAGGTGGCCCGCTAAATTTCGTTCTTTTAGGAGTTTAGTTTCAACTTGAAACTGTTTTATATTGCAAATAGCTAACAACTATAATACCTTCCGTGGTCTGTACCTAAGTTGAGCTATAAATTAAACGAGTATTGTCATGTGGATCCCACATCTCTCTAGTAGTAATTGTTAAACTTTCCAACTGAAGTGTGGAATGGCCACCCATTCCAGTTTATTATGCTAGATATAGACTTTCCAAATATCACTTATTTATTTTCCTTTATATGAGTGCTATCCTACACAGCCATCCACCTTTCTAGTGATTTACCGTGTCCTTGTCTAGTTTGGTATTGTTAAAGTTGGTGAATTAGTTGTCTAAGAAGCACCATGTTTTCTAATAAAGGGTCAATTAAGGTTATAATCTTGAATTAATTTAGATTGCTGTTTGTGCTTTTGCATAAACGTCTGGAAAACCTGATTGGAACTGTACATATAGAGCCGTATGCTTTTTATGACGAATGATATGAAATTATGAACTTTAAGCTTGGTATTTAGTTTTCCAGTTTTTCAACTAGCATACGTTGACCATTCATTGACATGGTCGTTATAAAGGAAACGTGCTGTGGTAGCATAATCTATTTGTAGGAATATCATAATGCTATTTGTGAATTATCTGATTTTCTTTTCTGTAGTTAATCTGACTGCATTATGGATCATGCAGCATGCATTAGCCGTCCACATATTTAACTCGCTTTTCTGATATCTGTAAGTGACAAATTGAGTGGGTTGGGCAAGAGGTCAAAATTGATTTAAATCCAAGTAAGTAAATTCTATGATTGTGCCAAAAGGTTAGGCTGGTTGTACTGTACTCACAAATATAACAGCGATCCATTATTTTTAATCTGATTGTGAGTTTCCTATGTGGTTATTTTTTAAATTCTACATGGTTGACCCATTATCAGTAAAATATAGCTCAAAATGGCGAGATTGTACATAAATGGGTTTTAACCGCTCCTAGATTGATTGTGTCAATATTAAGGTCCTGTTAAGAAAAAATAGGATATGTGACATTGAGCTGAGTTTAACAACATTTCCTTTTCAACAAGCTTTTCCAGGAACCCATTGAGTTTTTTCAATTATGTCAACAAATGGTTAGATGTCAATGGATGAAGGAAAAAAAGAATAGGTATTTTAACAATCCCACACACCTTACCCGACCTACCCCTTCACTCACATAAACGATAAAAGGGAATAAGGAAAATTGGTATGCTTGACTCGCATTAACGAGTCACTCTGGCACATATGTGTGGCTAGATATGCAGATAAAGTTCCTATACATAGAACTGTATTTCACACGCAACCTAACATCTCCTAACTACTACTTTTAGCACTTTTTTTCTTCATATGTTGTGTTTATTCTGTTACATTAGTGGCTGCACTTACTGACATTACCATTCCAATTCCCGAAAACAAATATGATAGAAAACAGGATCAAGTGTCAATAGAGGAAGATTTTGACTACTCACAATTCAGTTTTAATTTTAGAGTTAGGTACAAGAAAGAAGAATTAGTACTTCATATAGCTGATTAATTCGGTGACCAGAGTGTGGATTTTATGGTCCTTTGATGATAAAAATATTTCAGTTACTATAGCATGTCTGGTGCACAGGACTTTTAAGATATTATAAGAGGTGGTACCCTTTATGTAACCTGGAAGTAGAAACGGTACCATTACTTATGGCAAAGGAGGGATACATATTATACACGGAGTCTATTGTTTTTATCAGGTTATGCAGATAGTTTGCTATCCTGAGGATTCCACTCCGCTCCTTTCATATCTTCCACTACTTGGGAGTGCACATTACTTTTTTCTTTCTTCTTGAAGGGCTTTTGATGTTTTCCTCATTTAAATATCCAGTGAATGGTGGTAGTCGTGTGGATTCCACAAGCCTTGAATTTTTTTAATAATCTGTCCAAC
>JAOEHQ010016801.1:0-15211 GCA_025447715.1 Asclepias incarnata
TATAAAAATGGTAATTATTAGATTAAATTAATGACCATTAAAAGCAATTTTTGATTATTTAGGAAAGTTTGAGTTCACTAAATGCATACTGACCAATGCCCTTGGGGCACTGGTTAGCAAATCCCTAACTTCATATACATGAATTCATATCAATTGTGTATTCCGTGCTCATTTATGAATATTTCTTACCCTATCTAATATAAACTTTGAACATAACGAAAAATTGTGAGTATATAGTAAGAGATTTTTAAAGGAAACGAAAACTCTAAATAAATTTTTCTTTCAATACAAGTTATTATACTATATTAAAAATGCAAAAAAACTTATAGCAAGATGCTAGAATACAAAAGTTCATTATTATAGAAATACAACAAAAACACAAACTAGAATCTACTCGGGGACTGCAAGAGTTGCAAAAGATGAAAAAACTCATGTCACTTACGATAAACAAGACATGAGAAAAATCCTCATCAGCAGAGGTCGCGCTACTGCTTTTCACTCTGTGGTGTTTTTGATGCAGTTCCATACAAGTCCCGAAATAACGACAAGCAATCTTTAAATCTTGAACCATACACACACATATGACAATAACTGAGCCTCCCAACTACAACAAACAAAGAACTCTTTAAAGCAACAGGGCCGCAAACATCCTTTTCATGCATCTCGCAACGGGTTCTCGATCCCTTAATCCCAGCTCAGTTAAATCTTCCTGTCACCATTAGTAATCCAAAGATAAGATAAAGAAGTGATAGAGTTAAAGATTTCGCTGGTACTTTCATGAGTATCATTATGCAAGGCGTTGTTCCTCGCTTTCCAAATGTACCACCAACAAATGAAAAGAATAGCCTCGAGAATGCGTCTCCTCCTTCCAGAGATTTGAGAGTTATTACACCAATTCAAGGCAGTCTTCGACTCCACATCGGGGATACTAAGATTACACCTAGAACTTAATTGCGATCTGGTATCCTTTACAATTTTACACTGATGAAAAAGATGATCCGTACTTTCAAACCCGTTATTACATTGAATGCATTTAAAGGTATTAACGTCAATACCCCGAAGAGGTTGATATTAGTAGGTAAGCATTCGCGAAGAAGCCTCCATATAAAAAGATTAATTTTCTTAAGGACAAGAGAATTCCATCTCGTTTGGATGTTACAAATCAGAAGCAGCTGAGCAATTATTTATGATATCTTCAAATTTAACCTTGATAAATTTGTGCTTCTAATTCGTTGATTGATTAAAAAAAAATTTTTTTTTGTAAAAATTGCTAATTTATTATAATGTTTGTACATCGTTGATATGAGATACACGAAAATGAATATAGTTGAGGAGGGTATCATGGTTATTGTAGGGTTAGCCCACTTGGAAGTAGGGATGGCAACGGGCGGAAAAAAACCCGTAACCCGCGGATACCCATCAGTCAAGGACGGGTAATTTCAATAAATTTTACCAGTGGATACATAACGGGTATAAATATGTACCCGTTTGCGGGTCGCGGACGGGCAATGGGTATACTATATCCGTCATGGATAAATCCGTACCGCGAACCCATGATACTCATGTAAAAGACCCGTGGATATATCCATAAGATACCGTCAAACTCGCATACTATTATTTAATTTTATATACAATATATATTATATTTTTGATATATATTAGTAAATTTTAAATTTATTTGAAATCAAATCTTTAAATAAAAATTGGTTGGCAACTATAGAGTTTGATTCCTATATTTCTATTTACATAACAATGTTAACACAACCAATACCATTCGGCTTTTTTAAAAACATTCAACCAATTTCACTTTGCAAGCTCTCAAAATTCTTCAAGATACACATCCACCAACTCCAAAGAAAGTAATATTTTGTTCCAATGATTTATTTTTTTAACACCTAAAAAATATATAATTTAAAATGAGTATTTATCTAAAATCCTAAACAGTATATTTTAAAAACTATGACAAATGGTGGTTTAGTCATGGATGTTGACTGTTGAGCCATAGAGTTTTAGTAGTTATTGAATCATCATCCGTGATGATACATACTTACAGGAGGTTTAATTACTCATGGATGATATTGAATCACAATCTCTCATTATCTAGTGAATTCATTATGTTCCACATAAATTATAATTACTAGATTGTTTCTTATAATTATTGTAAATGATCATCCTCTATAATTTAATACGATAACCCGTGGATCTACCCGTGAGCTTGTATAACCGCGGATCACGGACATGGATAATATGTTTTATCTGTTGGTGGATACCCTCAAATTAACGGATCAATAAAAACCTGCAGACATAATAATAAGAAAGAGGTATCCCCTCCCGTTACCCGCGGGTGCCATCCCTACCGATAAGAAGCCTCTGGCCAAGTTTGCCAGACCTTATTGCAAACAAAGATCCTATCAATTCTACTTAATTTATCACCTCTACATATGTTGATAGAAAAGGGGGTAAAAACAAAAGTTCATTTGACTCACAAGTCAATGCTAATAACTTAACATGTCCTAACATTTGTAACTTTTTACCGATATTTTACGATATTCAAATGACTCATTCTCTTGGTACCTATAAATTAAATGGCTAGGAAACTAGGTGAGAATTTTGTGACGTATGAAAAAGGAAAAGGCAAAGATCACGCATGCTATAGGGATCATGTATTTTATTATTTTTATTTTTAAAAGCATATAAGTGAAATTTGTAAAAGACCAAAAGTACCTTGCTTGAAGTTCACTCAAAGTCGATGACCATGGGGGCGACTTTGTAAATGTCATCCATTCAAAATTACATAATAGCATTCTAAACAACTAAATAATCACGACATAAATGACATTTAATCTGTCTTAAAATGATTATCTATTTTTTCTTTGTTTTTGATTTGTTATAAATAATTGTCTATTTCTAAAAAATGTTAGATATATTTGGTTAACTTCGTCATATTACTCTTAATTCAAGACAAAATTACAAAACTCAAAGACCTAAAATTAAATGGTGAAAAAAAAAACTATCATTTGAGTAAAAAGTTAATTATTTTTTTTAAACCATGCAAATTTATAAAATATAAATTATCTTGGGATGAAAGACGTACATCTTATCTCCTTTGTCTTCACTAGCTTTTAACACAATTCAAATAGAGTAGTATCCATGTGATTCCAATGCGAAAGCTAATGGCAAAAGATTGACGAAGGGAGAAGACAACTTTGAAGACCCAAAATGAACAATATGTGGTTTGTGTGTGTGTGTTTTTATTATGGTGTGCTAATGTGTGTGTGAATGTTGAAATGTACATTTGTTAATTTCATTTATAATTTCTTATTAAACATTTATAACTTTTATATAATCTTTTAAATTTTCAAGATGTGAAAAGTTCAAACTATTCCAACATTCAAATGTTAAACATAAAAGATAAATCAACTAATTGTATTTTCCTTTTTAATTTTGGTCAAAATAAACTATTTATGATTTAGTCAATGTTAGCCGTATGTATTTTTAAACTTTTATATTTGTAATTGTGAAATACCTTAATTATTACTTATATAACTAATTTCATTACACATAAACATTAATACATCACATAACCAACCAAAAGTTGTACCAAATTAAATAAAGCAATTATCTAAAAATTCATGTCATAAAAATAAACCGTAACCAATGATTACTCATTTGACACGACATCTTCACCGACCCCGTCGCATAGCACAAGCATCATCATTGTATAATAAAGAGAGACAATGACATGTTACTTTTTATGTTAAAAGATTCAAATAGATGCTTTAAATTAAAGGTGTGCTCAGTCAATTTGGGTCATTGTCTGGCTAAAATTGGAAACCGAACCGAAATATATTTTGTTTTTGAAAACCAAAAACCATTAGATTCTACTTTTGGTCGGTTCGGTTTTTTGGTTCTTAGGTTGGTTTGAGTTTAGTTTTTCTTTTAACACTTTTAACTAATTTAGGTTATAAATAAAGCATCCAGTTGTTGAGCAAAATAAATTTGATAACAAAATATGAGGAAAAAATGATGGATGAACTTTAATGGAGAGAAAGGTGTCTATCAACAACTTATGTAAATGTATCAACAACTACTTGTGAAGATATAATCACACGGGAGGTTCATGCTCCCTATGTTGAGTTTTGATATGAAAGACATGAAAGATAAAGATGCAAAGGATTGAATATACTCTTTTATTTGTCACATAAACATAGATTTTCATAAATGTTGGTATATTTACTTTAATACTATATGTGTTTAAATGGTATAGTTTGAATATATCTCATTATATTTTTCGGTTTGTGTTTGGATCATATTTTTTATGACTTTATGGATTATCCGTATCTTTATATATCATTTTTTTTAATTTCTTTGCGGTTATGTTTAATTTTATGTTGATTTGGTCTATTTGGTCTCAATTTTTAGTTGTAAAATGTGAGTTATAAATTTAGTTTAATAACCGAATCCGAGCAATGTATAGGTTTTGTGAACAACAATTGTCAAATTAACATGCTATTATTATCCAAAGGTGAGGTCCCCTCAGAGTGGGACAGTCGGTTGCTTTAACTGGGTCTCGTTAACACTGAGTAGGCATTTAAAAAAAAACCCTATATGCCCCTCTCGAATGGGGTTAACAAGGATCGAACTCTCATCTCAAGAAAAAACCTGGATGTCTTACTGGTTGATTCGGAATCATTGAAGGCGAACATATAGGTATTTTACTAGTTTGATTTGATTTGATTCGAACAAGTGAAGTAAATGTGAAGTGAAGTGAAGTGAGGGGGATCCAAGATCAAAGTTTGAAGTTGGTGTACCACAAGCATCCAACCGACCATCATCGAATCTAACCATCCATCCATCCACTCAATATTCAATTTACCCCACCCCCACCTGGACCTCACCGATATTTTTGTGATCCCCTGACTCCCTTCCTTCCTTCCTTCCGACCGATCATCATCATCATCATTTTTAATTTTTAATTTTACATCTAATTATTCGAATTTCACTTTCTATATCTATATCTATATATCTAATAAAAATAAAAATAAATAAATAAATAAAAGAAGGAAGATATGCGTCGAGGTTCATCAAAGAAAGGACCTTCAAATTCAACCACATCCTCCACTACTTCTTCTCCCATGGATCTATTTCGCTCCGGTATTTTTAGTTATTTTCTGATCTTTTTTTTTCTACTTTAATTTGATGATTATATTAATTTAATTGAGCTTTCATTTATAATTATTACTTATTTATTATGGATTTATTCTGTAGACTTAAATTGATTTTACTGTTAATTTTCTTGTTCTATGTGTTGTTATAGTTTCCAATCCTTCATATGTTTATTTCTATATATGTAGCTACTCATTAAATATAAAGCTCGAATCGAGCCGAGCCTAAATGAGTTTAAGTCGAGTTTGAGCTTTGGACACCATACTCAGGCTCACGAGCCACTTATTTAATATTTTGTATTATAAATTATACAATATAAGTTGTATACTAGATATTATTATTATTTTTATATTTATAGTTAGTTAAAAGTTAATACTTTTTAAATATAATCATAAATAAATCTATTTATAAAGTATACTATAAAAACAAAAGAATTATTCTAAAAAGAGCCGAGCTCCGGCCTCTAAAATTACCCAGCTTTACTCATAAGACTCAAAACGAATTTTACTCACATTTAGGCTCGGCTTGTTTATAACCCTAGTTGGAATTCAATTATCGCAAATGAAGCAGGACTAATTTGAAAAACTACATAGGGGATTGGGGGTATTTGGCCTAGCTAATTTTTGAGCTTATTATTTTTTTTTTCTGGCTTATTTTTCATAAGCCATAATGTATATATTTTCTGGCTTATACTTTATTATAACTTATAATTGAAAAAAAGTTCATACTACAAAAAATGGGCTTATGAAAAATAAGCTGAAAAAAAGGTAATAAGCCATAATGTATATATTTCTTATAAATTGCATAATTCCGATCAATAGCTGCCGCCTTTCTGAAATTTCTGGCTTCTTTTATATAAGCCCATTGTTTTTGACATATTTTCTGACTTATACTTTATTATTAACTTAAAATGGAAAAAAAAAGTTCATGCTACAAAATATGGGCTTATGAAAAATAAGCTGAAAAAAGGTAATAAGCCATAATGTATATATTACTTATAAACTACATAATTCGGATCAAAAGCTGCTGCCTTTCTGAAATTTATATTTGGATCTTGTTGAGTTTCACTTCTAGAGTTAACCTTCATTATTCTTTAGCTACAGGTAAAGCTGCAAGCAAGGAGTTGGAACGCATTGATCAGCTATTCTATTCATATGCAAATGAGTCTTCTGGTATGATTGAGTAAGTGCAAATCTATTATTCCGTGATTGAGTTTGCCGCAGTAGAATCAGTATTATTCTAATTGTTATCTTGCCTTTTCATCTCTGATACGTCTATGGTTTTTAATGTACAGCCCGGAAGGAATAGAGTATTTGTGTTCTGACCTAGAAGTTGAACATACAGATGTACGGATATTGATGCTTGCTTGGTATGTTTAATTTGACTACAAAACCTCATATCTGTTATATCTCGTGTCACCGCCATTACTGATTGGTCTTTAACTTCCAGGAAAATGCAGGCTGAGAGGCAGGGATACTTCACTCTGGTAATAAAAAGTAGCCTTTTTATTTAAGTGGCACCACCGCATGTAACAAGTCTTGTTAAATGACACAGTATTAGCTCACTGCCATGATGTTGTTTGTCTAAAATGGGGAGGTTGGGTAATCGGTTAAAACGGGTAACTTTTGTTGTGGGTCAAAACCAGTCGCGACCCGAAGCATATTTTTAATTTTTCTATAAATTATTATGATGTCAAATATGAATGCAAAGGTATATTATTCCATTAATAATATAGATGTTCAAATACAACGACTTACGAGATTTTATTCATCAAAAGTATATGTTAGGCTACGTTAGACCTGTTTCCTTCCCATCTATTTTGTTGATTTTACTCATCTGACTCGTAAGAGCTACGAAAAAACTCAAATCGGCCCGTTCATAAGTAAATTGGTCGAAATTGTCACTTCTATGTAAATTTTTATACTACACTTCTCATCGTATAATGGACTGGTTAAAATGTGACCATGGGCAAAGATGAATGATTAGATTTTAAGAAGACGATAATGCCTAGTGGAATAACTTCTGAAATTCCTGTTGTTTCGCTCATGTTTATAGGAGGAGTGGCGAAAAGGTCTTAAAGCATTACGGGCTGATACTATACTTAAGTTAAAGAAGGCACTTCCTGAGCTGGAGAACGAGGTATTTTAAGTGTTATGTCTTTTTGGGTATAGTTTGAACTAAAGATGATGCATAGCTAATCTGTTTGTCCTTTTTCTTTCCTTTAAAGGTCCGCAGGCCATCAAATTTTGTGGAGTTCTATTCTTATGCATTTCGATATTGTCTAACCGGTAAAATAAATCCATAACAGTTTATGGTCTAATGCTACATAGCTTGAAACTTAACATGAATTTTTTATGGTTATGTAGAGGAGAAGCAAAAGAGCATAGATATTGAAAGCATATGTGAATTATTGGAGCTTGTTTTGGGGTCACAGTTTCCTCAACAGGTGGATTCGTTTATTCAGTATCTAAGGGTGAGTCTGAAGCTCCTTTGTGATATTAAGCAAGCTATATGTGTTTTGTAGTTTCTGACTTCTGCAATAGTTACCTTCTTTTTCATTATCTATAAACATACGGGTTTTTGTATTATCATCAACACAATAAACCAAAAAAAATATTATTGGGGTGGTTGGATTTGCTTTTGAAACTGATTACTGTGACTTGAAGTCCCAAACAGTCGGTATTTAATGTCTGGATAAACATACTCTGCTTCTGATTATTTCATCAAATACTCATTTTTGGATAAATAGTCTCATACCAGCTGCAACAACACCAATTATTTCAGGGTAGAATAAAATTGCTTGTTTACGTATTTAAACTATGATTCCAACGACTTCTTTTCCCATTTCACGTAGCCTTTTTTTTCCAACACAAAATGTAATCTTATTTAGTATTTTCTCAAAATTTCGAACATTATAACATATGAGTATCTGATTTGTATAAATCCATACAACAGAAGCACATCCTCACATCCTTTTCTTCTGCCAGATTTATGATAGCTGATAATCTGATTTCGATTATTCAAATGTCACATAATTTCCTTTGAAACGAACATCCAAAAACCCTGAAGAAACTGGGGTGATGATAAATGACCATCATAATGAAGCTAAATAGCAAATATGAAAGTATCAACCATCACACTGATAGTATGTATGGGCTATTTTGCAGACGCAGATTGATTATAAGGTCATAAACATGGATCAATGGATGGGGTTTTATAGATTTTGCAATGAGGTATTCAGACATTACGTTACTGTTAACTCTTTTGATTCACAATGGTTTCTCTTGCCAATGCATTTGAAAAGAGAATTAGAACTGAAATTTCATCTCATGAACACTTTCGTCTGACACTTATAATATCAAATTAACAAGTACCGATGGCCAAATGAGTGAGTTGGATTACGGGTCAAAACATGTTCTATTTTGTTGGTGCAACTCGAATCGGATTATCTGTAATCTAGTTTTTTTGCATAAAAGTATTTAGGAGGTTTAATGCATTGCCAATCACATTTGGACGAATTTTAATCTGTTTGAACCATTAGTCTGTAGTTAGCCATTCCTGTACTCATCAGAGAAACTTAACCTGAAACATCCTGTTCATAAGTAAATGGGCTGAAATTGCGTTTTCTAGTTGGACAAGATTTAGATTCTGATTTCGTAAGTACTAAATTTTCCCTGTTTTACAGATAAGTTTTCCAGATTTCAACAATTATGATGAGGAACTAGCTTGGCCCTTGATCCTAGACAACTTTGTTGAGTGGGTGAAGTCCAAACAGAGCTGATCTAGTTTCATCAGGGAAAGCGTGGTTTTGGTTACTCCCTGTCCACATTCAGTTTCAATTCTTGAGCAGGTATTTGTGTTGTTGCCAAGGAAGCTCACTTCTTCAAAGGCTTCATTAATATTATTGTCTCATATCAATGTGCAGCATTCTGCTAAGACAACTGAACAACACATATGTTGCATGAAAAACATCCCTCCTGTGTTTTTGAATATTTTGTATTTTTAATATGTAGAGGAAATAAGTTTTTTTTTATATATATATAAATATATATACACAAATGAAGTACCAATGATCAACCATTTCAGCTGAAGGTGATAATTTTGGCACATTTGCTTACGAACATGTTGGTTCAGGTACTGTTTTATCTCTATTGGGATCATACTGGTGGAAAAAAAAACTTCTTTAAAAGGAATTGGGCGAAAATGGGTCGGGGCATGTTGAAAGTTGCACAAAGTGCAATTTTAATGCATAAAACTTCTTGATAATGGTTTTAGTCAAATTCTATTAGTAATAGTAATATATATTATGAACCGATCCTCTTGAAAGATTGGCCATCTATATGTTGCAGTGGGGGAACGTGAATCGGGTTTGCATACTGTCCGCTTGGATGTCAATGTGGTTACTCGATCGCTAACAATTAGCTTGTAGTTTAATTAAAAAAAAATAGTAATAAATTATAATGTTTGTAATAATAATTGACACCCCTTTCTCTAACAAGCGTATAGAGTTTACCCATTTTGAACAATATGTGCCCCCATTCATTTTGCCACCCGACCTCTAATATTATCTCTCTAATTATACAGTTTGTTGAAAGGCGACGTCCAAAATTTGTGTAGTCAATTTAAATATAGGGCGGTGTTTGATTTATAATTGTATTTATTTTCTAAGAACGTCAACGTTTTTGAGTTGCCAATAATTATGTGACATGACTACATGAGTAACAAAGGAATCGAATGAAGGGGGTACAAACGCCTGACCATACGAAACCATGCACTGATGCCAAATCTACATTTCAACACGACTCTTGGAAATAAAGAACCAAAGAACATGATTAGCAAATACGGTTGTCCTCTTCCTTTTGTGGTCTATGATAAGCAACTATAAACGTTCTATATTCTTGTATAATCCCGATCAATGTATCAAAAATTACATTAGTTACCAAACGTTTAGCACAATTATGTATGTATATATATATACGTACAGGAAAAGGTTCATGTGAGAACCATTTGATTTGATTTGAAAGAACCATGAGAATTTTTAAATTATAACTTGATATTCATATGTGAATAGTATATGTGAACAAATTCATGAATGGTTCTTACATGAACCTTACCTAGTTACCCATATATAAAAATTTTATTGTTAAGTCGACATCTCCAATTAATTTATTCCTATGTGAACCTTTTTCGTTGTTGCAAATTATCAAGAAAAATCGAGTGTCTCTAATCTGTCAACTCTCACTTCACTAAAATCACACTCTCAAGTTAGATATTCAAATGAGAACGCTTAAAGGTCGAAACTTTAAATTAAATTCACTAAGCTAACCTTATATTATTGATACAAAAAATTTATGGTCATCATGTCTGGAGCCAAAAAAGAGACACGAAGCTGCCATTCAAAAGTGCAAAAAGATATGCATACCGCAATTCATTAGTAATTGACAAGACACCTGCATCAAGCAGCCATATATCCGGTTTTGTCAATGCGAGTGTTCTTTGTACAGGAGACATTGACTTATATTTCGTTCCTAAATACAGTAGCAGTTCGTGATTTCCAGGCACCTTGATCGTTTGGAAGTAGGAGGTAATTGGTTTGGACAAAATGAAACTAATGAGGCACTATATCCAACTACAACCGCGACGTTTTCTGATCCCATTCTCGTACATTTGGTTCCTTACATCATTAACATCAGACCACTGGTTTGAATCCGCGTACATGTCAGATAACAACACATAATTCGCAGCATTTTGAGGTTCAATCTTAAAAAGCCGAGCAGCGACCTCTTTTCCTATTGACATGTCACCATGTATCCTACAAGCCCAAAGAAGAGCACCCCAAGCACCCGCATGAGGTTCTATAGGCATTTCTTTAAGAAAATCATACGCCTCTCTTACTCTTCCTGCACGACCAAGAAGATCCACTTTACATGCATAGTGATCGCTAGAAGGAACTAGAGAGTGCTCCTTTACTATAGAATCAAAAATCTGGATGCCTTCATCAAAAAGATCAGCATGACTACAAGCACTCAAGATAACTGTGAATGCTACATCATCTGGTCTCAACCCTTCTTTTAACATCTTATGAAAAAGAGCAACAGCTTCAACGCCATGGCCATGTACTGAATACCCATGTATCATCGAACAATAAGTAATCAAGTCCCGTTTACGCATTTTTTCAAACAAAATCGATGCCCTATCCAAATTCCCACATTTTGCATGCATATCCACCAACGCTGCAATCACATGATTCTGTTCAATGTCAATCGCACATTCACTAATATAAGAATCAATCCATTTAGCCAACTCCCAATCACCGGCTCTTGAGCAAGCAGACATTAAACTCACCATAACATATTCATCTGGCTTAACATTCGTATCCTGCATATCCACAAACATCTTCACGGCTTCTTTAGCCTGCCCGTTCTGAGCATACCCGCAAATCATAGCAGTCCAAGAAACAACATCCTTCTCCTCTAACCTATCAAACAAATCCCTAGCTGACCCCATATCCCCATTCTTTGCGAACCCATCAATCATAGTAGTAAACGTAACCATATCCTTCTCCGGCATCTGATCGAACAACCCCCTCGCCATAACCAAATCACCAGACTTAACAAACCCATTAATCATCGCATTCCATGACACAGAATTCCTAACGGGCATTTCATTAAACAACTTCTTAGCCTCTAAACAATCACCATTACTTGAATAGCCAACAATCATACTAGTCCAAGTAAATTCATTTCTCACAGACATTCCATCAAACACCTTTCGTGCATCCCGAATCTCGCCACATTTTCCATACATATCAATCAAGCTAGACCCAACAAACAAATCATTTTCTTCCCCACATTTAACAACCAACCCATGTAAAACTTTCCCTTCTTTCAACGCTAACACACTAGTACAAGACTTTAACAAAGAAGGGAAAGTATACTTATCTGCAGAAACGTAACAATTTTGTTTCATCATGTTTCGAAAGATATCGAAACACGAGGTTAGAGACGAGTGTGTGGAATGTGATTTGATGAGGGTGTTCCATAGATATATATTTGGTTGATGAACACGGTTGAATACTGATGATGCATAACTTATGTGTTTAGAAGGAAGGATTGTGTTTATTATGGCTATGAACGCTGTTATAAGAAAATGGTCTTGTTCGTAGCCTTTTCGAATGATTTGGGCGTGAACTTGTTCGAGGGATCTAATGTTTTTGCAGGATTTTAAGAGGGACAACGTTGATGATGTTACTGCTAATGATGATGATGATGATGTTGAGATTGAAGAAGATGCACAGGAAAACATTATGGTTTTTTTTTGTTTTGTTTTTCTTCTGTCGGATGGATGACCTTAAACCCCAAGGAAGGGTTTTGACTTTTGAGGAAAAGTAAAATAGAAAATATATGCTAAATAAATACAATGAAATGTGTTCCATACTAGGTAAAATAAGTTTCGGAAATACATTAAAAAAATATATTAATTATTATGATTTATGAAGCATTTTACAATCTTAAAAAAATTTCAGAAATACAAGCCCATTAAGATTTACAATAGTTAATAACCGAACTGACTACTTATTTACATTTTGTTATTTTTTGGCCCAACATTATGTGACATAACAAGGCTCTAAGGAGGGAAACTTGACCTTGACAATAATAAAGTAGCATTTTGTTGCAAGTCGAAATATTTAGTTTACAATCGAAACGATAGGTTGGATAACTAGCCAAAACGGGTGACTTTTGTTGCAAGTCGAAATATGTTAGATTGGGTGGACCTAATTCCCTTCATGCTAATTTTGTTGATTTTACTCACTTAACTTTGTTAAAGAGTAAAAGTTAATTCAAATCGATCCATTTATATGTAAATGGGCGGTAACTTTCACCTAGAATACATTATCATTTTGTACTATACTTTTCAAGGAAAAAAGAAGGAACTATGGTTAACATGTCAAAGTAGGTAAAAATGAATGATTTGAATCCAACAAGACAATAATGTCTAGTGAATACCCTTTGAAATTTCCATTGCTTCACTTATTCTTTATAGTAGGAGTGACTAAAAGGTCGGGCTCCTACTTTAACTAATTTAAGAGATAATATATTACATAAGGGCCGGCGAGTCAACCGGGCTATAAGCTTTTATCATTTAGGTCATCGATACTCAAACATATGCACATAATAAACCCGGCCCAAAGATGCTTATGCGGGTGTTTGGAATTTCTTTTTGGAACCAATTATTACGACTTGAAATACAATCAGTTTGTAATGTTTGGATTAGGAACCTCAATGTTTTTTTTAATTTTTCATCGACTAGTTAATAATCACAAGTCATATGTAACAAAGGAATCCCATGATGGATGTTCAAGATTGGAGATTGGTTATGGGCCCTGTTACAGATACTGCTGGGCCTCCAGTGATAGGTTGTCTTTGAACTTGGCAAAGAAAAAAGGAGACAAATGATTCAGATGGAGGGTAATCTATAAAAGCTTTACCTTTTGGGATCGAATTATATACTTTTTCTTCTTAAATGCTCTTATTCTGTGCTATTATTATGTCCCTGGTCCAGCCTAGAGGAATAACATCCATTTTCAGATCTTTTTCCGAATAGTGGGTGGAATTTATGACTACTGCTTAATATTATGACCTTGAAGAACCGGAAGCGAAGCGCTATGCCGGGGCATGGGGACGGGAAAAGAAACGGCTCCATAGAAAAAAATTGGGGTTCCCAGTGTTTCTCCACATTTTGTTTTTCTTTTCCCGCTTTCAAAAATGATGAATATGAAGTCCGACCGACCTATCGCGTGGTAAAGAGAAGAAAGTATGAAAGAATAGTAAACGGAGCACACCACCAAAAGATACTACCTTAGCGCATTTATACATTAGGGACCACACGTTACTCTCCTAATATACACTCTGGTATATCTTAGGGGTGCCAATGATGCATGATTAAAACGGGTAAACGGATGAGTTTTTCTATGCTCGGTTACTTTTATGTATACGGCCTAACTAGGGTATCTGATGACCATTTTCAACCATTTTCTTGGTGATCCCAAAATATGTATCTAGGTAAGTTTCGAACCTGAAATCTCTTATAAGGAAACAAAACGGCTAACCATTAGACTACCTTGGTGGTGGTTCCAATGATGGTGGTTCCAATGATGCATGATCAGAGGACACACACACACACACACACACACACACACACACACACAAAAAAAAAACAAGCAATACGAGGGTAAAAATTCATATTAGCATGTCCATTGTTCCATATCTTTTAGCCAAACTATCTCTAATTGCCATAGCTGCTTGAGAGAATGAGAGGTCCTTTCATTTTACCGAATTCGGCATGAAGTCTTGCTAGGGGGGCTTAGAGGGGAGGGAGTACCCTCGTTTAGCTTGTCGGCGTTGATCTGGCCCGGCGGTAACACCGCCGCCGAGGGCCGGTGCCGAGCTAGTTTGAACAATTTTCGGTGACTTACCCCGCTTTGTACCATGCCACATATTCAATGCAACTAGCCGTTGCTAGTTGCAGCTACTTTTATAAATAATAATAAAAAAAAAATTTCACTTTTCTAATCCATTTCACCTATAAAACCCCCATTTTAATTTCAAAACATATCAACACCACCTCTTTTTTCTATACATTTTACTATCATTTTTCTATACATTACTATAATTTTTATCATTTTTATCTACTTTATCATATTCACCATATTCACAAAAAAATGTCTTTCGATTCCACCTCGTCCGAGCCTATTCACCATTATCCGTCTTCGACCGATGAATCCATATCTAGCTCGTTGCAATTTTTGCAAAACGCATACGAATATCTTGAAGACACGGCAAGCTCTAGCACTTTTCGTTCCCGTACGAGCATAGATCGTCGTCGTTCCGTTGGTCTTCAAACTCTACTAAATGATTGGTTCATTGACGAACCAAAGTACGACGAAGCTTATTTTCGAAAGAAGTTTTGTATGGATAAAAGCATGTTTTTGAGAATAGTGCACGACATTGAAGCGAACTTCCCGTATTTTCAAGAAGGTTACGAC
>JAOEHQ010016811.1:0-15209 GCA_025447715.1 Asclepias incarnata
TTTTTGACTCCATTGGAGTATTTAGATGAGTTTATTTTATTACCACTGTACGTATTTGATTTGGTTTAAAACAATGTTGAGTTCTTTGTAAAATTTACCATGAATGTTATGTAAAAGAGATAGCTGAAGTTAGCTTTTCAAAAGCGAATGATCTATATTATACAACAAAGAGGTTGATGACAGGGCACAAATTCATGATACTGCAGGCTGAAATCGAAAAAGTTAAAAAGAGAAGGGAGAAAAGGGCCATTGAAAAAGCATAACATGTGGAGGAAATGGTAAGTTTAACTTTGTACAACTATCATTATACTTTCTTCATGAGTTTATGATGCTTAGAAACCTAAATCCAATTTTGATTGATTATCAATTGTTATTTGGCTGTTCTACTCAAGTGACAAAAATAGTATAACTCGATGCTAATTGTATTGCAGGCCTTGCTGGCTATAGAGCGTGCTCGGGCCGAGTTCCAATACTGGGAAAAGAAAGAAGAAGAGGTAAGAGTGCTTTGTTGTTTTTTACATTGAGATACTTAGAGGTGGCGAATTGAGCATGTTAGGAAGGTAAGATAACTGGTTCAGGTTAAATAGGGGTGGAGTTTTATTACAGAGGTCGTGTTGGTTTGACCCAAATCACCTTTTCTGTCCAATTTATTTTAATTTTTTAAAATACTTAATATTTCAAATTTGATTAGTAAAAGTTATATTCTTTAAATTATAATTTTATTAATAGAATGAAATGATTTAGCGGATTTTTGGAGAGACTTATTTTAACCAAATTAAGACTGAGGACCATCTTCCTAATGTCTTTCTTTACTGTTCTTTGCATAATGCAAATTCAGTAGATGGAAATTATGAGAAGGCCAAGGAGATTTAAAGAAATTGCTGCTTGCTTATTTGTTATTGTCATTAAGCATGTATAGTGTACACAAATAGAATCAGTAAAAACAATTCACAAAAAACATAGGCTAGAACACCTTTATTTAGGACCTGCCATAATTTTTGTTTTACTACGCACTACTTATTTGATTACTCTTGTATACAGGGTCTTATCGTTATCGCTGATGTGGGGGGAACAAGAGTTATAAGAGAAGAGTAATGATTTAAGATCATGTGGCTTGCTTAGGAAATTATCTCGAGAGTTACAAGGGAAGAATATATGATCATGGGGTCCTACTACTTGATTTTATATGATTTGAAATCGTATAACATTGTGTGAACAATACACATTGACTTATAATCCACTGTCAATATCAAGTTATGGTCATCTTAATTTCCTTGCTGTTTCCTCCCATGCCATTGCATCTTGAACCCGTTTTTCAGTTCTTTATAAACAAAGGTATTCATCAGTCATGGTGCGGTATTCCTAAAATTTGTTGATGCTACTTTGTTAATGTGAGTAATATGAACCTTATGGTTATGTGTGTTGCATATATGATGATTGCAATCTGAAATAATTTAACCCAAAAAGTATATTAAAGCAATATTCCATTACATTTTATGGCGATTTCTTTTTGGTTCTTGCATGAACTTAATATGTGGACTTTGTAACTTGGCTGTAAGTGTGAGAGCGCAATGATCTTTGTTTACATGTTTTGTATAGGTTTAACCATACATCCACCCTTTATATTACATTTTCTTAAATTTACGTTATTTATGTGTAGAACTTGCCGGTCTCCGTTCGTTATCAGCGTTAACAAGCACCTGGAACTGCAAAATCATGAGTTTGATGTTGGAATGAGGGTCGGAATGAGGGTCAGATGAGATTCAAGTGTCTAGAAATATATATGCTGAGATTTTCAACACTTATATGGAAAAGATGTAGTAGGTTTAATAAAAATTTCGTCTGGTAATAACCCGATTACGATGTTGCTTATAGTTGCCCTATTTTGTAATTGGGTTTAGTTTAGTATATATAATATTGTACAGGAGGGGTAATGAAACTGCCATTTAAGAAAATTGCTTAGTAATTTGTTATCATTGCTTTTTAAGTCTTGGCATTTATGAAACTCCATTTATGCAACTAATGTGGGAAGATACATCTTGGTCGGAAAAAGTGATGCAGCCTCTTCTTTCTTGTGTTAGAACTTGCATTTGATACTGTAGCCAACACCTGGTTCTACATCCAGTATCAACATGGAAGATGCTAAAGAGAGTGGAGGAGAAATCTCATGTTTATAGTAGTAACAATGGGTGCTGGTTTGTCATGACTCCAGCTAATCATTTATCAATATTGAAACCTTTCAATCATACCAAAGATGTATGTGGATATTTAAGTGATTTCTTTATGTTGATGTGTTTGTAGAAATTAACGTACAGTTGGTACCTCATGAGTCTACTCTTAGTGGAAGTCATTTAGAATTTCTATTATGAAGTAGAATATATATTTTGTAAGTGATTAATCATCCTCTGTTTGTAGGTGCTTTTCATGAAAATTGGCACATTTACTTAGAAGTGAGTCGATTTTGGGTATGATTTTATCTCTATGAGGTTAAACAAGTTTAATGACGACGCTACATAAGGCTAAATAAGGCTGAAGTAAAATCAAAATTTTTAACGAGGGTATGTATTGCACTTACGAATCATTATTTTAATTACAAGGCTAAATAAGGCAAACATTGTCTAAATACGGATTTTTCGATGTCTAAAGTAAGTCCGTGTAGTCACAATACGGATTTTTCGAATCATTATCTTCATTATTTTAATTACGAATCAATATCTTCATTTTCCAAATAATACGGATTTTTCGATGTCTAAAGTAAGTCCGTATAGTCACACGGGTGTTCCACCTACTTAATTAATATATATCACCCACCCACGTTCTCCTTTTCTCTATAAAAACTTCACACACTTCCCACTTTCTCATATCTTCGTAACATCCGCACTCACACACACATACACATATACTAACATGTCACCTATACATACCAAACCGTACATATTAGGGTTAGGGTTTTGAATTTCCCAATTTCACCATATGGAATTCGAACAACAAAACACATCAGTTCACCACCAACCACCACCGTCACCAACCACCACCACTATATCTAATGAAAATTTATTATTATTACAAAACGATAAAATTAATCATAACGAATTAGGCAAACCAGTATCTGAATCGAATAATCTAGAAACACAATTAGAACAACCGCCTGTTGAAGACGAAATCGCTCTTGCTGACGTGGCGGATGTTGAGAAGCCTGGTGGTGAATTAACTGATTCTGTCGCAGCTGCTGACGTGGCAGATGTGGTGAAGAGTGGTGGTGATATAACTGATTCTGTTGCAGTTTCTGACGTAGCAGGCATGGAAAAGGATGTTGATGGCGGCGAGTTAACGCATTCTGTTGCAGGTGATGACGTGGTAGGTGTGGAGAATCGTGATGCTGGTGATGAGTTAACGGATTCTGTTGCAGGTGGTGACGTGGCAGGTGTGGAGAAGCATGGTGGTGGTAGTTGTGATGCGTTAACTGATTCCGTTACAGTTGTTGGTGAACATGAAGAAGTTATGACTGATTTTAAAGCTATTGAAAATTTCGAAAAAGTTGAAAATGTTGAAATGGGGGAAAATGTTGAAATGGAGGAAGGTGTTGGGGTTAGAGAAGGTGTGACAGAAAACGAAGAGAAAGAAAAAATTGATAGACATTTGGAGAGTGATGATGATGATGCTGAAGAAGAAGTGACTATGTCTGATGATGATGATGAGGAGCAGGAAGAGAAAGTGGAACGAAAAATGCCGGTTAAACGACGTGGCAGGCCGGCGGGTACAAGAAAAAGAGGATGGAAGAGTCCAAAAGCTACACCTAAATCGAGTGGTCGTGTGAAGATGGTTAAGGAGGAAGAGGAGGATGTTTGTTTCCTTTGTTATGATGGTGGAGAGCTTGTGTTATGTGATAAGCGGTGAGTGAGTGTTTCGTTTGGTGGTTTACTGTGGTTTTGAATTGGTTGGAATTGTGTTATTGATTGTGGTTTTTGTTGTTTTGTATTTGCAGGAATTGCCCTAAAGCGTATCATCTTTCGTGTATTAATAGGGACGAGGCTTTCTTTCAGACTAAGGGGAAGTGGAATTGTGGTGAGTATGTTTTCCTTTGTGTTAAATATGTAGGATTTGTTAACTTTTGTAACGTGCTTGTGAAGTTTTGCATATTGTTTATAAGTTTCATGTTGTGTGGATTTATTCTTTGTGTGGCGTATTGGAGTGTAGTTTGTGAATGCATTTCAGTTGCTTACTAAAAGAGGATTTTGGGGCGACTTGACCGTGTTTGGGTATTTATATAGTCAAAAGGATGTCTATTTGAATTTGTTTTATTAGGTAAATTTGTAAGTATAGCTATGAAGATATGGGACAATGGTTTGCTCTCTAGTTTATCATACTTGTTTTAGAGTTAATGAGATGTTATTATATTAGCTATGTCGACTTGCTTCAAATTCACTGATCATACTGATTGATGTTGATTATCTTGTAGTTTTTGGTGCACCATGTATAGAGATCATTCGAGTACATCTTTATGTTTTGATAACAAAAGGTTATATGCGTTGTCCGGTTTTATCATTTTTATCCATTGGTCATCTTTAGTATGGTATTTGAATTTCACAACGATTATTTTTCCTCACATCCGTTAAATATGGCCCACATTTTTTGCTTTCTCACACTCATTAAGCGGGACTATAAAATGGGGACAATAAATGAACAAAATTGATTAATAAGGTTTATTAGGAAACATATGTAGCTAATTGATTAATAGGGCTATTTTTGGCAAAGTAAATCATCTTTGATTTCTGTTACTTCTTTTTGGCAAAGAACTTGATTGTATCAAGTAATCTTCCTTGATGTGAGATTTGCTCTTTTTGGCTAGGACGGTCATCTGGAGCTGGTAATTTTTGTGACAAACACCAACTAGACTGTGTTTAAAAGTTAGCATGTTGGATATATACTCTACACAATTGTCTAGTTAAAAGGATGATGATTTTAGAAGTTCCATGTTAAAATAATAGTAATTGTGTTCTGTTCTGGTCTTTGGTTTTTATTATAATTTTTTTTTTTATGTTTCCGTATATTATTGATATCTATTTGGTTTGTTCCGAGTTATAACCGTTCACTCTCTAAATTCTTACACACTGGATGTGCACACAATGACAAAAAGCTTATGGTGCACAATTGCTTTATCAAATAGTGCCTCTTCTGTCTTTGACAGGAGCCCACCTCACTTTTTTTTTGTCCTAGAAAAAATATCATGATGTTAAGATTTGATATTTTGATAAATTTGATGTCATCAAAAGAGTTTGTTCTAATAAATTGGCGGTGTGATACTCGATTATGCTTCACATGTACGTGTTTGGAAACTTATTTACTTAACAATTGTCAGTGTACTCATGGGTTTAGTTAATATATACAGTAAATGATTGATCTTGATGCCTGGAAATTTCTCATGTTTCTAAGCCGCTTGCCTAACATTAGTTATCAAACTTCTGATTTTATATTTGAAGATCGAGTAAGGAGTCACTTCGTTAAGATTTCATGATGAAGTGTAATGCTTTCTTAAATGCTTTTTCGTCTTACGTGGCCTCTTCCTGGGATGGAGAGGGTATGCTATCAAGGCATTTCCCTATGATAAACTGTCTAGGTCCACTACTCATCAAGTAATTGCATTATCTTGAAGCATTGTTATGTTACTTAAGGTAATGGTTCTTTCAAGTTATATTTTCTTCTGCTGTAAAAGGTTTTGTGAGTTTGAGAGCTAATCTTGCAGCTGTTGGCTCATTACAAATTTTGACAGGGAGGCAACTTCTTCAATATCAAGCTTCTAAATTTGATGGCTTTCGTCTAGTAGGATAGCGTGACTCAACGAATGGTTTATTGAAATGTCCAAAGCAAGCAAGCCTTTATGTGGTAGTGAAGTAGTCAAAGGAAAAACTTTTGCTCTCTGATAGTTGGACGACATTTAAGAACATTTACCTTTTTCTTGTTGAAGTTGTTCAAAGTTGTATATGAAGGAGCAATTGAAATAGTAATAGAGACAAGATTACTAGTTCTCTTTGTTCAAAAAACTAGCAATAGGGACATTTCCACTTCTAATGGCAATGCCTTATCTTTTGATGTAAATAAGTTCATTTGTATAATGAAGTTCTTACTGTAAACAAATTCAAGGGCTTGAGGCATGTATTATTTTGTTGAGGTACATCGCTAGGGTATGTGCAGTGGAGGTTTCTGGGTTTTGAACCCGAGTACACATTCCTCTTACAAGAACATAATTTAGATATTTCCATAAGTTTGATTTACATCACCAAAATTTAGGATATAACGGTATACATTCTTACCCTTGTCTGGATCTTCCCTGGGGTATGGGGCTGCATATACTTGTTTCGAGCCCTTGCCATTGTTAATAAATTTGCTAGAGGTACCAGTCCTCTTTTATGCAAAAGAACATGCCAAATTTGTGATGTAAAATTTATTGTAATATTGTTTGTATGTTTTTTTTTTTGCTAGTAATATGTTGACCTTTCTTTTGTTTCAAACAAAGAAATCAATGTAACGAACAAAAATGGTAATGTAAATATAAAAGGAAGAGTGGAATATTTTTCTTCTCTTATAGTGAAGGTAGTAGATTAAAGTTGCTTTCTTTATGTTATTTAAAGATTACTAGTTTATAGCTATTAGTTTGTTTGGTTTGCTGCATATGCAATTTCTAGTGATTTAGTTTCTGATGAACTAGTTTATCAACATTTTTTATGGATCCAAATTGGCAAATTTGTTTCTGCTGTGCATCTTGTTCAATGCATCCAATGTCATCAATCATTTTGAAATTGTGCATCTTATGATTTCTTATATGCCACGCTATATGAATTAGCCAAGTTGCTCTGAATTCAAATACCATTTACTTCGAAATATTGTGATTATTTCTCATCGTTAAATCTAACTTTCAGGATGGCACCTGTGTACTATGTGTATGAAGAAGGCTGAATATATGTGCTATACATGCTCCTTCTCCTTGTGCAAAACATGCATCAAAAGTAATGTCATATTGTGCATCCGAGAGAAAGAAAAGAGAGGCTTTTGCAACACTTGCATGAAAACCATAATGGCTATCGAAAATAATGCACAGGAAGATCAGGTATGCTCATCGTTCTTGTTCTCTAATGGTATTAATTATTTGTTGATAATGTCATATGATAAGTAAACGTCTTGGTTCTTTTATTACTGGTTCAATAATGTAGGGAAATATTGATTTCGAAGACGAGAATAGCTGGGAATATCTATTCAAGGATTACTGGTTAGATAAAAAAACAAAACTTAATATTTCTTTAGACGAGCTCGTTGAGGCTAAGAATGCTTGGAAGGAACCCGACCCAGCTAGCAAACCCGACCCACTTGCTGGACACTCAGATGGTGGTTCAGGATCAGAACATCCTTCTGAAAACGTAGAAAGCCAAACAACGAAGACCAGAAGAAGAAAGTCAAAGAAGCAGAAGACTCATCATTCTGCTGCCATTGCTTCCGAGGGGACTTCTGTGCCCGAAAACACTGAGTGGGCATCAAAAGAACTTCTTGAATTTGTTATGCACATGGGATGTGACAAATCATCTCAATCTCAATTTGATGTACAAGCTCTTCTGCTTGAATACATTAAAATCAATAAACTTCGTGACGCTCGACGTAAAAGCCAAATTATATGTGATGCAAGACTACAAAGACTTTTTGGTAAACCACGTGTAGGCCATTTTGAGATGTTAAAACTTCTTGAATCTCATTTTCTTATTAAAGAAGATGATGATGTCAAGGGGAACGTCATTGATACTGAAGCTGGCCTGGTAGACGATGATGATACCGAAACAGTAGCGAAGGGGAGTAAAGATAAGAAGCGTAAAATCCGCAAGAAAGGTGACCGAGAGCCTCAATCCAACCGTGAGGATTTTGCTGCAATCGATACCCATAATATAAACTTGATTTACTTAAAACGGAAGTTGGCAGAGGATTTACTAGATGATGTAGAATCATTTAATAGCAAAGTTGTTGGTACTTTTGTCAGAATGAGGATAACGGGTGTTAATCAAAAGCATGATTTATATAGATTGGTGCAAGTTACAGGTAACCATTAATCTACCTCAGTGAGTAATGACTTTGTGTATGTGACTATTGATTTTTTAATTTCTATGCTTTTTTTTTAATGACTTCGTATACAGGTGCTACCAAAGGGGAATCCTACATGGTTGGGAAAAAGATGACTGATATCATGCTTGAAATATTGAATCTTGATAAAAAGGAATACATAACGATTGATACTATTTCAAATCAAGACTTCATGGAGGTAACTGAGTTTCAAGTTCTTTTTTATAAAGGCAAATACGCACATCCACACCTATTTCCTATTGTTGCATTATCTTAATTTGAATATTTGAGTTGCTGAGGTTTCCAGTTTTATTATGTTAGGATGAATGCCAACGTCTTCGACAGAGTATAAAGTGTGGACTTATAAATAGGCTGACCGTGGTATGTGTTTTTTTCGTTGTGTAAATGGATTGTTGCTTCAAAACATGTTCCATTCTTCTAAAAAATTTAGATTGTAGGGAGACATTCTGGATAAAGCCATTGAACTTCAAGCAACCAGAGTGAATGATGTAAGTTCATTTAATAATTATATAATTTACAATGTTATTAGATTATGAATGCATATGAGAATTAAGAATTTGATACCACACACATTTAGTGTACCTAATATTATGTTTATCGTATAGTGGCTTGAAGCGGAGGTTCTGCGGCTTAGTCATCTTCGTGATCGAGCAAGTGATTTAGGGCGTAAGAAGGAATATCCTTTATCTAATGCTTATCATTTCACATTATCATATGCCCTTTTCGTAAAAAAATTTAAGCTGTATACACACCATTTCTGCCTTGCATTTATGTGGATGAATTATGACTACCCCAGAAATGAGGCTGTACTAATAGAACATCCTTCAATTCTACATGCTGATTATGTGGTATCTAAGTTGGATTGTACTTCTGATCAAACAACATATCAATTTTGATCCTTTAACTTATATTTACGCTCAGAGAATGCGTAGAGAAATTACAGGTTCTAAAGACACCGGAAGAACGTACCCGCAGGATACAAGATATTCCTGTAGTTCACGATGATCCTACTATGGATCTAAATTATGAATCTGAAGATAATGCAGATGAAGACCGCAAGAAACAAGGTATCCTGCAGTTTGCCGAATATCTAATATCCGTTACTTCCATGTCTTTTTATTCATTTGATAAAAATGTATATGTAGATATTTACAAGGGCAATGTTAGTTCCAGTTTTAGCAAAAGACGAGACTACCCCTCAAAAGAATCCGGGAGAGGTACAGGTACATTTAGAAGTTCTGGCAAGAACTATGAGTTAAGTAGAAATTTGTCGAGTAACAATTTTTCAAACAAAGTTGAAGATGTTACTTCTCCACGTTTAGCACCACATAATGAAAATCGGTGGGATCAAGGAAGAGACAGAAGTGCACAACCATCAAGTGTCGTAATATCAAGTTCTACAAATGAAAGAGAGAGAGCTGTAGCTTCAACAGAAGATATTTCAGAGAGTGGTGGTCCAAAAGTGAATGAAACAGAAAAACAATGGCATTACAAGGATCCAACTGGGAAGATTCAAGGTCCTTTTTCAATGGCACAGTTGCGTAAATGGAACAATAGTAATTTCTTCCCTGCGGATCTGAGAATATGGAGAAAGAGCGAGAAGGAAGATGATGGTATTCTTTTAACTGGTGCATTAGAGGGACAGTTACATGTAAAGATTCCAAAGCCTTCATCTAATGACAGACATGGTTTTGCAAACCTACCTTCTCCTACTCCAAATCAAAGCTTGGGACATGTGGGCTCACCTGTGGGTCCTAAGACATTAGTTCAGACAGGCCATATGGTTTCAACTCCGGTTATTAATATGCCTCCACAGATGGTTCAATCGCTTGCTGGTCAAAATCCTCATAGTTGGGTTGGTGGTCCAACCCACAATCCACAGCCAAGCCCTGTGGCTGGACAACAACTAACCTATAACCAGTGGGTTGGTGATCCAAACACAGCCCAGAATTCTGCTGGAAACTTTTTACAGCAGCCGCTGCCACCAACTCAACCAACTGAGAGTTGGCCGATCGTGCCCCAAAATCCAACTATGGGACTGTCAGGGACCACTACAGTAAGTCAAAGCATGAATTGGGGAAGTCCACAACTAACAGGGAATGTAGATCCTTCATGGGGTTTACAATCAGGTTCTGGTAGTGTGCACCCAGGTTGGGCCCCTACACAACCGGCCCAAGGGGTCACGCCAAATCAAGGCTGGGTTACTGGTGCTGGTTCTGGTCCAACCCAAGGACCAATAGTTTCTGGGAGTGGAAACTCTAGCTGGGTGGGACCATCTTTTAACCCCAGTGAAGCGGCAAACCAGCTACCCGGTTGGGTTGGTGGACCTTATCAGAGTTCAGGATCTGGGAATTCAAACCAAGGTTGGGGTTCACCAACATCTAGAAATCGATCCAGGTGGGATGGAAGTGAACGACATCAACCCTACAACAGAAGCGGGGATTCAGGAGATAAGTGGACTAGAGACTCTCGAGGTGGAGGTTCAGATTCTCGTGATAGTAGAAGGCATTATGACGAATCAAGATTGTTCAATAGCAGAGGACACTCGAGAGATTCTGACAGATATTATAAGCACTAATACGGTGACCATCTTACCCACGGTATGAATGCAAGTATTGTACAGCTTTTCTGGGTAGATGTCTCTTTCAGGTTCTTTTTTAGGCTGTAATTGATACCATCTGTCTTGAAACTTATAGAATATGTGCAGTGTAGCTGTGTAGAAACTAGAAAGTTACCTTAGTGTTGGATTTCAGGTTAGTTAAGTTGGTATGCAGACCCTTGCTGTTAAAGTTGGCTATATTTTGCTATAGTTAGGGTGCTCTGGTGAATAAAAAAAATTGGTTCATGGTTGATCCAAAATCATGTTTCAGACTAAAGATTTTGATTTTCAACAGTTCTATTGGCTTCATTTTTTATATTTTTTTTCGTTTATAATTTTGCAAACAAAAAACACTAATGGCTGCAGCAGTCAATTGTGTTTGATTTTGCCTTCAAATTTAAAACAGTTAACAGGTTTTAACTCTTTTTTTTCCCGTCAAAATAGTAAAATACTAAGATTTAGTTGAAAATCTTTGATTTTGGTTCATATCAAAGCTTTGTTAGTGTTATGTCTCTTTGTTGGGATTGTAGGGTGGGAAATGTTCGGTTGGTTACAACTTAAGCTTCCTCAGAAAGGATTGCTTGTTTGGGTTTTATAAGCTGCTGAACAGACATCATAATAGCTTGGATGCCGATATGCTTGACTTTGTTAAATATCGCAAAATTACAGCATTTCTTTCCATAGGATTTAGATGAGCCTAAAACTCTAAAAGTAGCGTAACAAATCAAGCCCCGAAAAGGTTGAATGATAAATAAGATTTGAATATTATTGCACGACAATGTTGTCTACATTATATATCAAATGAAACCTCTAGTTCAATTATTTGTGATATATCATCTGTCATTAATAGTGAAGTTACAGTATGCTTATTCATATGTATATATTGTTCAGAAGATCAAAAAAAGCCTGTCAAGCAGATTAAATCAAAACAACTTTCAACATTCAATTCTCAAATTAGAAAATATTTCAGTATGTTCAAATTGACTTTTAGCATTCTGTCTTCAGTGCAAGGGTGTGCGTCATGTTATCAAGCTGTAAACAACTGTGACTAGGAAAACAACAGGAGGATATCGTCTTAAGTTTCAAAAAAATAGAAAAATAAAGGTTAGCATAGTCATTACACAATAGTCATCATTTAGGTTATGTCGTGGCCCAATTTGGTTTGGACCCAATTCAAGCCATCTCAATCTCAAATGCGTGTATCAAAACATCCCATTTGTGTTATATATCATCTCCGATTAAGCCACTTAATTAATTAATTACAAACATTAAATTAATTACAAACAAAGTGTTTTGCCCCTTAGTTGAAAAATTTTCAATTAATTACCACTTTATTGGCAATAAGCCCATGTAATCTCACATCTCTTAAAAGTATACATCATAGTATCATACTATCATATATGCTCAAACAGATGATTTTTCCTCAAGTTTTAGAAGGAAATTCAATCTTACATCTTTTTTTTTTTAGCAGCTACTGTAGAGTTCTTGATCTAGTAGTCCAAGGAGAAGGTGGAAAACTTTGCTTACGGGTTCAAATTCAGACATTCACGTTTAATTACTAACTTGAGAAAACTAACTACTAACATACTTTTCCGTTTAAACTCAGTTTGGTACCTACGCTCATTTCAGGGGCGTCTTTGAGGTAAGGCAAGGAGGGTACAAGCCTAGGACCCAATTTTTATAAGGGCCCAAAAAATTAGGTTTTGTAACTTTAGGTTTTATGATCCTTTATTATTTTAAACCCAAACAAAAAAAAATAATAGCACAGCCAGTGGGAGTTTGATCAACAAAGATATGTAATTAAAAAATCAACAAAAGTTAGGTTAGGCCTCTCCCTATCCTGACGCCGTCATCCCCTCGTCTTGACTGCCACATCAGCTTTCTCTCTCCAAGACATACCCAAGAACTACCCCCTCCCTATCATACCCCTTCATCATCCCATCCCCAATTAAAAAAATATTAAATACACACACATACCCGCTAATTATCTCGTCCCCAGCTTTCGTAATTTGGACGGTCTTGGACGACGACCACCCCATGACGGGGTGGTGCCTATCATGACGAGGAGGGTGGTGTGTTTGGACGAGCATGGCGAGTCCCTTAGGGACCGGCCTTATAAAGATAGATTGGAGGGCTTCATATGGATACATGTAATCTTTATATTCTCACTTAGTTATAAAGATAGATTTGGCCTCATTTAGAAAAATCACAATATGACAGAAAAAACTGTTATATAATGATTTTCTTTACAATTATTTTGCATAGTTCTTTCTGTAAAACCACTTTTGGTTTAATATGAGTCGAATTAACATTTTAAATTTATTTATAGGCTAGCTGATGACCTAATTATATTTTTAAGTATTCGTTTTGACTTGTTACATAATAAATCTAAATCTAAATTATAATTATAATTGATAATATAAGTTTCAAAAATCACTACATTTATAAAATAATGCTAGGTTATTTATAGTTTTACCATACTGGCATACTACACCAACGGTTTGATAGTTTGCAGGAACAGACATGTGGACAAGCTTACAAAATTGCTTAGGAAAATGGAGGTGAAAATGATCATATTCTTTTTTTTTCTCTTTCGAGCATTATGTATGGAATTGAGAGGCTCATCGCAGTGGACAGTCCTGATAGCCGTCCACCGATGAAGATCACCACAGTTTCTTCATCAGGTGTCATTCTCATGCTACTGTCAAGGAGGTTCAATCATTATGTGACCCATTTCCAGTGGCACTCACGTATCAAGCGTCTTGTAAATTTGTTTTAAAAGAACAAACGAGTAAATTTACTGTTGCGATGAATGATTAATTAACTGACATGAGAGGCGGGACAAGAAAAACTCTGCAAATTAACTAAATCGTACTTATCATGTTAAAACAAAACTTAGTTATTCATAGTCATTATGACTGTAATTGAATTTTAAGTACCAACCACAATTTGATTAGTATACACCTTAGTAAAATTGAAGTCTTTATGAGAACTACATTATGAACATTATTCAAGCCATTAAACATTTTATTACAAGCAGTTAATACTGAGTTAATAGAAGGGGGACCAGATGCACAAAAGCAATCAATCTGGCTGGATACGCAACTAGCCACCAAGGTTCACCATGGCAACCTCTGGCTTCGCAGGGAGATAAATTCTTCCGCATCACTGCTCAATATTGCCTGCAATCATGGTATACACAAACTTGGCTTCCTTGTCTTGGATTCTTGCCAACCTAACAAATAGAGATGGAAAAATAAACGGGTTGGGTAATGGCCAATGGGTTTAAACTTGTTCTAGTAAAAAGGGTTAAATTATTAGAAAGATGATCTAAATTTAGGAAGTTTATGATTTGTGAAATACTTAACATGACTTTTAAATGTTTAGCTCATTACCTTCTAGTAAATATTTTTTTGTAACTTTTACCCATATGTGATCAATACGTAATACTACGTATAATCCAATTAGGACAATTATCACATAGATAGGTTGAAATTCCCTTCACTAAGAAAAGTCGTAGAAACTAAAAAAATTGACTTGATAGTTACTCACTATGACAGGAAATCACCATGCCACATTTGTTCCAATCTCCATCTTGTATACTTCTGCAGCGAGAACACCCAGTCAATTAGATCATTATGCACAAATTGTATAGAGATTAATTATGTCTGCAGCAAGAACACCCAGTCAATTAGATCATTATTCACAAATTGTATAGAGATTAATTATGAGTATAGTAACAATACCTTTATCTGCCTATGTCACTATCCGATATATTTTCCAAACAGCTTGACTTTATGAGCCGAACTCGTCCCACCTTGATGCGAAGAACTAGGGCTGTCACGAATGTTTGGATCGAAGGGCATAGATCTCTTGTGGCAAACAGAAACAGATGGCGGCTGATGTTGGATGGCTAAAGAAAGAAGCTTGATGATCCAGGGGGAAACCCGGTCAGGAAGCAGATGTCTGAATGTGGCATGACCGGCGTCCCATTGAACCTACATGATTTTGAAAGGAAACATAAAACAGTCCTTCAACTTTTGGATTATTAAATCTAGTTTTAAAGAACTTATAGACCTTCAGATTTTTATATATGGGTTCTACTTCATATACATGTTTGAATCAAAATATACTTGACATCAGATATTCAAAATGTATAAATCAAATACTCCCTACATCCCAAAAATGATATTCCACTTTTAAAAAAGGGTTAACTGTATAATTTTTTTTTGTCTATTGCACAATTATTTTGGGACGGATGGAGTATTTGGTTACTACTCAGATACCAAATTTGTAATGTTAGCACACGTGTACTATTCTATCCCTCCCTGTCTTAAAATGTGGATTTCAATTACCCTTAAGCATTGCCAATCTGAATGAAGCCACCTAGCAGGATCAACATCATCCTTGCCAGTTATGGTCCCTGAAAATCTGGTAAGGGCATTTGCTTTAGCTTCTTAAACATTTATAAACTATATATAACAAAACA